>JAQQAF010000004.1:27564899-27836141 GCA_029747655.1 Ensete ventricosum | reverse complement strand
AAGACCAGTATTTTGAATTTCCATGACAGTGCACGAAAAACCGATCGAAACTCGACTCAGCGCACGACTTCGAGCAAAGTTTTTGATCGTCGTATTTTCTTGCGAAAGCAAGCTTGTACAACATCCCATGGGCTAATAAGACGGGAAAGACCAGTATTTTGAATTTCTGAGACGGTGCATGAAAAACCGATCGAATCTCGACTCTGCGCAAAGTTTATGACCGTCGCATTTTTTCGCGAAACCATGTTCATACGACTTACCATAGGCTAATACATCGTGAATGACCAGTATTTTGAATTTCCGAGACGGTACACGAAAAACCGCTCGAATCTCGACTCTACGCAAAGTTTATGACCATCACGTTTTTTCGTGAAACCATGCTCATACGACTTACCATGGGCTAATACATCATGAATGGCCAGTATTTTGAATTTCCGAGACGGTGCACGAAAAATCGATCGAAACTCGACTCGTGCACGACTTCGTGCAAAGTTTATGACCGTCGTATTTTTTTTGCGAAAGCATGCCTGTACGACTTCCCATGGCCTAATAAGACGGGAAAGACCAGTATTCTGAATTTCCGAGACGGTGCATGAAAAAACCGATCGAAACTCGACACTGCGCAAAGTTTATGACCGTCGCATTTTTTCGTGAAACCATGTTTATACGACTTACCATGGGCTAATACACTGTGAATGGCCAGTATTTTGAATTTCCGAGACGGTGCACGAAAAACCGATCGAAACTCGACTCGCGCGCGACATCGTGCAATGTTTATGACCGTCGTATTTTTTGCGAAAGCGTGCTTGTACGAGTTCCCATGGGCTAATAAGACGGGAAAGACCAGTATTTTGAATTTTCGAGACGGAGCACGAAAAATCGATCGAAACTCGACTCTGCGCAAAGTTTATGACCGTCGTGTTTTTTCATGAAACCATGCTCATATGACTTACCATGGGCTAATACATCGAGAATGGCCAGTCTTTTGAATTTCCGAGACGGTGCATGAAAAACCGATCGAAACTCGACTCGCGCGCGACCTGCGCAAAGTTTATGACCGTCGTATTTTTTTGTGAAAGTGTGCTTGCACGACTTCCCATGGGCTCATAAGACGAGAAAGACCAGTATTTTGAATTTCCGAGACGGTGCAAGAAAAACCGATCGAAACTCGACTCTGCGCAAAGTTTATGACCGTCGCGTTTTTTGGTGAAACCAAGCTCATACGACTTACCATGGGCTAATACATCTTGAATGGCCAGTATTTTGAATTTCCGAGACGGTGCATGAAGAACCGATCGTAACTCGACTCGCGCGCGACTTCGCGATAAGTTTATGACCGTCGTATTTTTTTTTTTTGGTAAGTAAAGATAATATATTTTTTAAAAGATTTGTCCAAAGAAGCTTTGTCTACTACACAAGCCATAGACTAAAGCCTGAAGTCTCTTAGTGTAGTCGAGAAGATTGCACCCCACCTAAAGAAGGTGAAATAGGCACACTTCATCTAACTCATTTCCAAGAGTAGCACAAGGAAGTTAATAAATAATAAAATACAATAGCTAGACTGTTCTGGAGTACTTGTGGATACATCACAAAATATAAGCTTTGCCCCATATAATACATTACAATCTTCATCATTATTCGAGTGATTATTGACTAATGAAAAAATTGAATCTTGTGAAAATCTCTTTCTCTCTTCTTGTTAGGTGCTCTATATTCAATTCTTGCTCCATGCATGATCGTGAGTCCTGAAGAATCTCTATCATAATTTGAGCTTTGTTCATGTTGTGACACTCAAAAATTCTGCCACACCTCTCCTTCCAAATCCACCAAATAGCACATCCGAATATAATTCTTGCTAGTTGTGTAAGAGGACCCTTTCTTGAGAAGCTTTGCATCAGCATTTCTAATTCATGATGCAAGTTTGGCCGTGGTAGCCTTTGAAGTTCAAATCGCTTTAAGATCTCCTTCCATATCCAAGATGAATAATCACAAGCAAAGTAGAGATGGTCAACACTTTCTTCCTTTTGCATACACAAAGAGCACCGATTTACAATATAAATACACCTCTTCGCTGCATATTGTCCATCGTAGGAAGTTTGCCGAGAAGGGCCTGCAATGTACATAAGGAATGTTGCTGTGAGCATGGACTATCCCATGTCCAACTACTTGGGATCCACTTGTTGTTTCGTCATTTAATTTGGTTCCATGCAGATGTAGCACTAAATTTACCATTATCATGAAGCCAAATAAGCATATCTGAAGAGTTGTTCTTGATTGGAATAGCCCTAATAGTTGGCCAAAGTAATAACATGTCAAGGGAGGTAGGGTTGGGAAGACACCATGTACCATTGTTAATGAATTCAGAAACCTTCCAGTCTTTGGGAGCCGCCAGATCCTGTCGTACTCTATCACCAAATATCTGAAATATACTTTTCCCATTCACCCAAGGATCATACCACATATTAATATTGGTTCCAGAAGAATTCACATAAGAAATATTGTTACGTAGCCATCTCCTTGCCTTCAGAATTCCTTTCCAAGCAGCAGAATGAGATGTTTTTGCAGATGCTTCCCAGATTGATTCCTTGGTAAGGTACCTAGCAAAAACCCATTGTGACCATAAAGAAGACTTGTTTTGTAAAATATCCCATAATTGCTTTACCATACAAGCTTTATTCCAATCTCTAATATGTTGAAGATTCAAACCCCCTTCATCCTTCAGTTTGCAAATGTTATCCCAATTCACCATATGCATTGCCTTACCATCTGTGCCATTCCAAAAGAAGTTCATAAGTAATTTATCAATATCATTGAGAAGCCCGGCTGGTAGAAGGAATGCATGAGACCAATAAATAGAATAAGAGATCAACACTGATCGAATAAGTTCAAGTCATCCAGCTTTAGAAAGAAGCCTATTTTTTCAAGAGGAAATTCTGTTCTTATTTTTTTGTAGCATAGGCTGACAGGAGACTTTGTTGATTCCAGTGGATATAAGTGGAAGACCCAAGTAAGGAACCGGTAAATTTCCTTCAGCAACTCCCAATGTTTGAGCAATATGATCCTTATTTTCAATGCAAGCTCCCACGTATACTTTGCTCTTTGCATGGTTTAGCTTAAGACCAGAAACTATCCCAAATTCATTAAGAATATCTGCCAGATTACTCACAGAAACTGGATCATCTCGAAGGAAGATAATAAGGTCATCAGCAAATGTTATGTGAGAGATATAAACAGAACCATAATATGGTACCTTAATTTTGCCATTGGAAACAGCCTCTTCTAACATACAACTGAGCCCTTCCATTGCAATGGTAAAAAGATAAGGAGATAGTGGATCGCCTTGCCGAATGCCATTCTTACTCCCGAAGAAGCCAATAGGTGAACCATTAAAGAGAATCAGAAATTTTGGAGTTTTGCATAATTCTTGCTAGTTGTGTAAGAGGACCCTTTCTTGAGAAGCTTTGCATCAGCATTTCTAATTCATGATGCAAGTTTGGCCGTGGTAGCCTTTGAAGATCAAATCGCTTCAAGATCTCCTTCCATATCCAAGATGAATAATCACAAGCAAAGTAGAGATGGTCAACACTTTCTTCCTTTTGCATACACAAAGAGCACCGATTTACAATATAAATACACCTCTTCGCTGCATATTGTCCATCGTAGGAAGTTTGCCGAGAAGGGCCTGCCATGTACATAAGGAATGTCGCTGTGAGCATGGACAATCCCATGTCCAACTACTTGGGATCCACTTGTTGTTTCGTCGTCTAATTTGGTTCCAAGCAGATGTAGCCCCCAGATCCTGTCTTTGGGAGCCCCCAGATCCTGTCGTACTCTATCACCAAATATCTGGAATATACTTTTCCCATTCACCCAAGGATCATACCCGACGGTCATAAACTTTGCGCAGAGTCGAGATTCGATCGGTTTTTCGTGCACCGTCTCGGAAATTCAAAATACTGGTTTTCCCGTCTTATTTGCCCGTGGCTCGCTTTGCAAAAAAATACGACGGTCATAAACTTAGCTCGAAGTCGCACGCTGAGTCAAGTTTCGATCGGTTTTTCACGCACCGTCTCGGAAATTCAAAATATTGGCCTTTCCCGTCTTATTAGCCTATGGGAAGTCGTACAAGCACGCTTTCGCAAAAAAATACGACGGTCATAAACTTTGCGCAAGTCGCGCGCGAGTCGAGTTTCGATCGGTTTTTCGTGCACCATCTCGAAAATTCAAAATACTAGCCATTCACGATGTATTAGCCCATGGTAAGTCGTATGAGCATGGTTTCACGAAAAAACGCGACGGTCATAAACTTTGCGTAGAGTCGAGTTTCGATCGGTTTTTCGTGCACCGTCTCGGAAATTCAAAATACTGGTCTTTCCCGTCTTATTAGCCCATGGGAAGTCGTACAAGCACGCTTTCGTAAAAAAATACACGGTCAAAAACTTTGCGCGAAGTCGCACGCGGGTCGAGTTTCGATCGGTTTTTCGTGTGTACCGTCTCGAAAATTCAAAATACTGGCCATTCACGATGTATTAGCCCATGGTAAGTCGTATGAGCATGGTTTCACGAAAAAACGCGACGGTCGTAAACATTGCGCAGAGTCGAGTTTCGATCGGTTTTTCGTGCACCATCTCGAAAATTCAAAATACTGGTCTTTCTCGTCTTATTAGCCCATGGGAAGTCGTACAAGCACGCTTTCGCAAAAAAATACGACGGTCATAAACCTTGCACGAACTTTGCGTAGAGTCGAGTTTCGATCGGTTTTTCGTGCACCGTGTTGGAAATTCAAAATACTGGCCATTCACGATGTATCATGGTAAGTCGTATGAGTATGGTTTCACGAAAAAATGCGACGGTCATAAACTTTGCGCAGAGTCGAGATTCGATCAGTTTTTCGTGCACCGTCTCGAAAATTCAAAACACTGGTCTTTCCCATCTTATTAGGCCATGAGAAGTCGTACAAGCATTCTTTCGCAAAAAAATACGATGGTTATAAACTTTGCACGAAGTTGCACGCGAGTCGAGTTTCGATCGATTTTTCGTGCACCGTCTCGGAAATTCAAAATACTGGCCATTCATGATGTATTAGCCCATGGTAAGTCGTATGAGCATGGTTTCCTGAAAAAACGCGGCGGTCATAAACTTTGCGCAGAGTTGAGTTTCGATCGGTTTTTTCGTGCACCGTCTCGGAAATTCAAAATTATGGTCTTTCCCGTTTTATTAGCCCATAGGAAGTCGTACAAGCACGCTTTCGCAAAAAAATACGACGGTCATAAACTTTTCGCGAAGTCGCGCGCGAGTCAATTTCGATCGGTTTTTCGTGCCCCGTCTCCAAAATTCAAAATACTGGCCATTCACGATGTATTAGCCATGGTAAGTCGTATGAGCATGGTTTGAAGAAAAAATGCGACGGTTATAAACTTTACACAGAGTCGAGTTTCGATCGGTTTTTTCGTGCACCGTCTCGAAAATTGAAAATACTGGTCTTTCCCGTCTTATTAGCCCATGGGAAGAAGTACAAGCACGCTTTCGCGAAAAAATACGATGGTTATAAACATTACGCGAAGTCGCGCTCAGGGTCGAGTTTCGATCGGTTTTACGTACACCGTCTCGGAAATTCAAAATATCGGCCAATCACGATGTATTAGCCCATGGTAAGTTTTTTGGTAAGTATTAGCCCCTGGTAAGTCGTATGAGCACATGGGATGTCGTACAAGCACGCTTTCGCAAAAAAATACGACGGTCATAAACTTTGCACGAACTTTGCGCAGAGTCGAGTTTCGATCGGTTTTTCGTGCACCGTCTTGGAAATTCAAAATACTGGCCATTCACGATGTATTAGCCCATGGTAAGTTGTATGAGTATGGTAATTCAAAATACTGGCCATTCACGATGTATTATCTGGAATATACTTTTCCCATTCACCCAAGGATCATACCCGACGGTCATAAACTTTGCGCAGAGTCGAGATTCGATAGGTTTTTCGTGCACCGTCTCGGAAATTCAAAATACTGATCTTTCCCGTCTTATTATTTTTTTTGGTAAGTAAAGATAATGTATTTTGTAAAAGATTTGTACAAAGAAGCTTTGTCTACACAAGCCATAGACTAAAGCCAGAAGTCTCTTAGTGTAGTCGAGAAGATTGTACCCCACCTAAAGAAGGTGAAATGGACACACTTCATCAAACTCATTTCCAAGAGTAGCACAAGGAAGTTAATAAATAATAAAATGCAATAGCTAGACTGTGCTGGAGTACTTGTGGATACATCACAAAATATAAGCTTTGCCCCATATAATACATTACAATCTTCATCATTATTCGAGTGATTATTGACTAATGAAAAAATTGAATCTTGTGAAAATCTCTTTCTCTCTTCTTGTTAGGTGCTCTATATTCAATTCTTGCTCCGATCGTGAGTCCTAAAGAATCTCTATCAGAATTTAAGCTTTGTTCATGTTGTGACACTCAAAAATTCTGCCACACCTCTCCTTCCAAATCCTCCAAATAGCACATCTGAATATAATTCTTGCTAGTTGTGTAAGAGGACCCTTTCTTGAGAAGCCTTGCATTAGCCTTTCTAATTCATGATGCAAGTTTGGCCGTGGTAGCCTTTGAAGATCGTACAAGCATGCTTTCGGAAAAAAATACGACGGTCATAAACTTTGCGCGAAGTCACGAGCGAGTCAAGTTTCGATCGATTTTTTGTGCACCGTCTCGGAAATTCAAAATACTGGCCATTCACGATGTATTAGCCCATGGTAAGGCGATGGCTACATAACAATATTTCTTATGTGATTTCTTCTGGAACCAATATTAATATGTGGTATGATCCTTGGGTGAATGGGAAAAGTATATTTCAGATATTTGGTGATAGAGTACGACAGGATCTGGGGGCTCCCAAAGACTGGAAGGTTTCTGAATTCATTAACAATGGTACATGGTGTCTTCCCAACCCTACCTCCCCTGACATGTTATTACTTTGGCCGACTATTAGGGCTATTCCAATCAAGAACAACTCTTCAGATATGCTTATTTGGCTTCATGATAACGGTAAATTTCGTGCTACATCTGCATGGAACCAAATTAGACGACGAAACAACAAGTGGATCCAAAGTAGTTGGACATGGGATAGTCCATGCTCACAGCGACATTCCTTATGTACATGGCAGGCCCTTCTCGGCAAACTTCCTACGATGGACAATATGCAGCAAAGAGGTATTTATATTGTAAATCGGTGCTCTTTGTGTATGCAAAATGAAGAAAGTGTTGACCATCTCTACTTTGCTTGTGATTATTCATCTTGGATATAGAAGGAGATCTTGAAGCGATTTGATTTTCAAAGGCTACCACGGCCAAACTTGCATCATGAATTAGAAATGCTTATGCAAAGCTTCTCAAGAAAGGCCTCTTACACAACTAGCAAGAATTATATTCAGATGTGCTATTTGGTGGATTTGGAAGTAGAGGTGTGGCAGAATTTTTGAGTGTCACAACATGAACAAAGCTCACATTCTGATAGAGATTCTTCAAGACTCACGATCATGTATGGAGCAAGAATTGAATACACAGCACCTAACAAGAAGAGAGAAAGATATTTTCAGAAGATTCAATTTTTCCATTCGTCAAGAATCACTCGAATAATGATGAAGATTGTAATATATTATATGGGGCAAAGCTTATATTTTGTGATGTATCCACAAGTAGTCCAAAACAGTCTAGCTATTGCATTTTATTATTTATTAACTTCCTTGTGCTACTCTTGGAGATGAGTTCGATGAAGCATGCCCATTTCACCTTCTTTTGGTGGGGTGCAATCTTCTCGACTACACTAAGAGACTTCAGGCTTTAGTCTACGGCTTGTGTAGACAAAGCTTTTTGTACAAATCTTTTACAAAATACATTATCTTTACTTACCAAATATTAGCCCATGGTAAGTCATATGAGCATGGTTTCATGAAAAAACGCGACGGTCATAAACTTTGCGCAGAGTCGAGTTTCGATTGGTTTTTCATGCACCGTCTCGGAAATTCAAAATAGTGGTCTTTCCCGTCTTATTAGCCAGGGAAGTCGTACAAGCACGCTTTTGCAAAAAAATACGATGGTCATAAACTTTGCGCGAAGTCACGCGCGAGTCGAGTTTCGATCGGTTTTTCGTGCACCGTCTCAAAAATTCAAAATACTAGCCATTCTCGAAGTATTAGCCCATGGTAAGTCGTATGAACATGGTTTGACGAAAAAATGCGACGGTCAAAAACTTTGCACAGAGTCGAGTTTCGATTGTTTTTTCGTGCACCGTCTCGGAAATTCCAAATGCTGGTCTTTCCCGTCTTATTAGCCCATGGGAAGTTGTACAAGCACGCTTTCGTAAAAAAATACGACGGTCATAAACTTTGCTCGAAGTCGCACCCTGATTCGAGTTTCGATCGATTTTTCATGCACCATCTCGGAAATTCAAAATACTGGCCATTCACGATTTATTAGCCCATGGAAAGTCGTATGAGCATGGTTTCACGAACAAATGCGATGGTCATAAACTTTGCGCAGAGTCGAGATTCGATCAGTTTTTCGTGCACCGTCTCGGAAATTCAAAATACTGGTCTTTCCCGTCTTATTAGCCCATGGCTCACTTTCGCAAAAAAATACGATGGTCATAAACTTTGCTCGAAGTCGCACGCTGAGTCGAGTTTCGATCGGCTTTTTGTGCACCGTCTCGGAAATTCAAAATACTGGCCATTCACGATGTATTAGCCCATGGTAAGTCGTATGAGCATGGTTTCACGAAAAATCACGACGGTCATAAACTTTGCGCAGTGTCGAGATTCGATCGGTTTTTCATGAACCGTCTCGGAAATTCAAAATAATGGTCCTTCCCGTTTTATTAGCCCATGGGAAGTCGTACAAGATCGCTTTCGCAAAAAAATACGATGGTCAAAAACTTTGTGCGAAGTCGTGTGCTGAGTCGAGTTTCGATCGGTTTTTCGTGCACCTTCTCGAAAATTCAAAATACTTTCCAATCCCAACGTATTAGCCCATGGTAAGTCATACGAGCACGGTTTCACGAAAAAATGCGACGGTCATAAACATTACACGAAGTTGCTCCCAGAGTCGAGTTTCGATCGGTTTTTCGTGCACCATCTCGGAAATTCAAAATACTGGCCATTCACGATGTATTAGCCCATGGTAAGTCATATGAGCATGGTTTTACAAAAAATACGACGGTCATAAACTTTGCGCAGAGTCGAGTTTCGATCGGTTTTTCGTGCACCGTCTCGGAAATTCAAAATACTGGTCTTTCCCGTCTTATTAGCCCATGGGAAGTCGTACAAGCACGCTTTCGCAAAAAAATACGACGGTCATAAACATTGCGCGAAGTCACGCGCGAGTCGAGTGTTGATCGGTTTTTCGTGCACCGTCTCGGAAATTCAAAATACTGGCCATTCTCGAAGTATTAGCCCATGGTAATAAGTCGTATGAGCATGGTTTCACGAAAAAATGCGACGGTCATAAACTTTACGCAGAGTCAAGTTTCGATTGGTTTTTCGTGCACCATCTCGGAAATTCAAAATTCTGGTCTTTCCCGTCTTATTATCCCATGGGAAGTCGTACAAGCACGCTTGCGCAAAAAAATACGAAGATCATAAACTTTGCACGAAGTCGCGCGCTGAGTTGAGTTTCGATCGGTTTTTCATGCACCGTCTCGGAAATTCAAAATACTGGCCATTCACGATATATTAGCCCATGGTAAGTCGTATGAGCATGGTTTCCCGAAAAAATGCGACGGTCATAAACTTTGCGTAGAGTCGAGTTTCGATCGGTTTTTCGTGCACCGTCTCGAAAATTCAAAATATTGTTCTTTTCCGTCTTATTAGCCCATGGGAAGTAGTACATGCTCACTTTCGCAAAAAAATACGAAGTTCAAAAACTTTGCGCAGAGTCACGGGCTAAGTCGAGTTTCGATTAGTTTTTCGTGCACCATCTCAGAAATTCAAAATACTGGCCAATCCCAACGTATTAGCTCATGGGAAGTCGTACAAGCACGCTGTCGCTAAAAAATATGACGGTCATAAACTTTGCGTATCAGCCCGTGGTAAGTCGTATGAGAATGGTTTTTTTGGTAAGTAAAGATAATGTATTTTGTAAAAGATTTGTACATAGAAGCTTTGTCTACACAAGCCATATAAAAAGTTCACGCTGCTTGGGAATGGGGGGAATGGGCCTGCGTTCCCTTGCGTGCGTGCGTGAGTGCTCTGCTCTGCTTGGGCTTACGCTTGCGCTTGCGATCGGCGCTGGGGACGGCAACCTCATCTCTTACAGAAGAGTGGGCAGCGGAGGGCGATTGCTCCCTTGGGTGATTTCTCCTCTACGATCGCTCCACGGCGAATTCAAGCGTGGAAGGCCGGCGGTCGCTCCTGCGATCAGCGATTCCAGGCGGGGAATCGACGATTTCAGGCGTGGAAGGGCGGCGGCTCTTCTCCCCTAGGCGCGGGACGGACTCTAGGGCGAGAAACGGTGGAGGCTGCGCTGCGATTGGGGCTGGGTTCACTGCCGCTCTGCGATCCTGCGGTAACTCCAAAGGCGACGGCTGCTTCTGCAATCGGCGTGGAAAGGGCGACGGCTGTGACCTTAGTGTTGGAAGGGTGGTGGCTTCCTCTCCCCTAGGCGGCTGGCGGTCTCTAGGGCGAGCGACACCATGGATGCGAGCGACTCTGCTTCGCATCCTCTGTTCCAGCGGGATGCTCCTCCGCTGGCTTCTTCCCAGCGGCCTGCGCTGGTTGCTTCACAGCGGAACGCCCCTCTCCAGCAGTCACAGTGGGAGAGGGTTGCTCCTCAGCCACTGGTTACTTCACAGCGGGAGGGGGTTGCTCCTCTCCAACAGCCGCTGGTTCCTCCCCAGCAGCTTAGGCCGGTTTCACACCAGGATGTTCCACCGCTGATTTCTTCTTCTCGACGGGATGCTCCTTCAGTGAACCAGGCCCGAGGTCGTTCACGATCTAGATCACGACCTCCTACTCCTATTTCCCGAGATCCTCGGCCTTGGAGTAGCCTCTTCAAGGCTCCAGTGGGTAGTCCGGATCTTCGACTGGACTTTTTTGCTCCAGAAGTACAGGCTGATCAGAAGATTGTTGTGTATGAGGCTATTGATTCTGACGAACTAATTGAGACATGGTCCATGGCAATTGTGGGCTACGTTGTTGGACTAAGAACATCCTTTTTTCCATTATCCTCATATATCAGAACTCGATGAGGAATATCAACATTTGATCTTCATATGTTGGAGACCGGATTCTTTGTATGCAAGCTTTATTCTGAAGAAGATTTACAACGGGTCCTTGAAGGATTTTGGACTATCCGTGGTCATCCAATGATACTACGACGCTGGGCACCTGATGTGAGATTGGAGTTAGACAGTCTACAGTCTATCCCAATATGGGTTTCTTTCCATGGACTTCCACTACATCTCTGGGGTCGTCGTTTTATTGCAAAGCTTTGCAGCACCTTGGGACAGCCATTGTATATTGATAAGGCAACAGCTTCGCAAACGAGATTGACCTTTGCCAAAGCTTGTGTAATGGTTTCTTCTGATGAGGAACTACCGAATGAAGTTTCTTACCATGATCTTGATGGGAGCACTCGAAAGGTGAAAGTCTCATATTCTTAGAATCCACAACGATGCAAGGTTTGTCTATCTTTTGGACATGTAAATGGTGCTTGCCAACAGCCTTCACAAAAAATGCAAGTCAGGACTTTCATCTTTTCCTATTATATCAGAGACTTTCACTGTAGGAGCTTCCCATGGTTCTCACTCCCTAATAACAACCTCGCCGTCACGAATCATTCCTTCAGATAATCAGGAAATTTCATTTCAACAACCTCTTGGGAACAAAGATTTCATTTCAACAACTCACCAAACTCATCGCTTTTCGACACATCCCGCTATTCAGGACTTCTTGCCTCAAGGTATGCAAAAATTTAAACATTTGCAAGCTGTGGATGAGGTGGATAAATATAGGAATAAAGGATTAAAGGGTAAAGATATTATGCGAGAGGACCATGCAAAATCAAAGGATAAGAAAAAGGATGGTAGTGTCCTCCCAAAATCGCATGCTTTTCCTTCTATCTAGTATTGATGAAAATAATCTGTTGGAATGTTCGTGGACTTAATAAGACTAAGAAATGTCTGGAGCTCAATAGAATAATCTGATCTGCTACATGTGATATTGTGATTCTTGTGGAAACAAAAATTAAAACCCATCGTGTTCGAGTTCAGAAGAATTTAATATGGCCTGAGGCAGAACTTTTTACTAATGATTCTCAGGATACTTATGGTCGAGTTTGGGTCTTATGGCATCCTAACCTTGTTACTGCTTGGTTTATTTCTGCTACTAATCAATTCATTCATCTTAAGGCAGAGGATAAACAGACTGGATGTCAATTCAATATTACCGGTATTTATGCATCTAACAGTATGTCTGACAGGAATGCTCTATGGCGTGATCTGGTTAGCATTGCAAATAGTTATCCTACAGTACCTTGGGTTGTTCTCGGTGACTTTAATACTATCAGATACACAAATGAGAAAGTGGGGGGTAGAGTGCTTTCTGAATGTCAGCTTCAACATTTTAATGATTGTATAGATACTGCTGCATTGACTGACATGAAATCTGTAGGTGATTGGTTCTCATGGAACAATCAAAGTACTGCTGATAGAAAAATTATGGCTCGACTTGACAGATGTTTGATAAATCAGGAATGGTTAGCAGTTTTCCTAGATTCACTTCTTGAGTACGTTGCTAAGTTATTTTCGGATCACTCTATTATGCATATACATGCAGATAAAGCACTACCCAGAGTCAAGAAACCTTTTAGATTTTTTAATATGTGGAGTTCTCACCCTAAGTTCCTCGAAGTTATTAAGTCAGCTTGGGACATTAATGTATTTGGTTCTCCTCCTTACATCCTATGTCAAAAGCTAAAAGCATGCAAAGCAGCACTTAAGAAGTGGAATTCAACTACATTCAGAAATATCACCAACAGGGTTCAGTTATGCAAGAAAGAACTTATGACTGTGCAAAGCGAGCTAAATCTTCAACCTCTGGATGCGAATCTTATATACAAAGAGGCTGCTGCTAGAAATAACTTTATGCAAGCTTTGAAGCAGGAGGAATGCTTTTTGAAACAGAAGTCACGACAGCATTGGCATACTCTAAGGGATTATAATACGAAGTTTTTCTATGCTGCTATTGCTACCAGAAGGGCTACTAATCGTATCAAAAAATGCAAAGGTATAGATGGTAATCTCATTGAGGATTTGGATGAGGTTAAAAATTACACGGAGCAATTTTTTTATTCCTTACTCAATCAGGAGCAGCAGCCTAATAGTATTCATGTTGGGCCTACAAGACGACTTGATTCTGAAGCCCTCTCTCATCTTAATGCCCCAATAACGGATGATGAAATTGTGAAAGTTGTTTTTAAGTCACCGAAGCACAAAAGCCCTGGTCCAGACGGATTTCCAGCTGAGTTTTATCAAATTGCATGGTCTATTGTAGGCAACGATGTCATAAAAGCTTGTCGATATTTTTTCTCCTCAGGTCATATTCTTAAAGAAATGAATTACACTTTTATTTCTTTAGTGCCTAAAAATGATGGAGCCGATTCATTGGAGAACTACCGTCCTATTTCACAGTGCAACTTTATTTATAAGGTTATCTCGAAGTTGCTGGCAGATAGACTACAAAAGGTCATGAATAAGGTCATTAGTCCTAATCAGGCTGCTTTTATTAAAGGGAGGAGTATCCATCATAATGTCCTGCTTGCTAATGATTTGGTTAAGGATCTACACTCAAAAACAAGAGGGAAAAATATATGTTTTAAAGCTGATTTACGAAAGGCCTTTGACCCAGTCAATAGGCATTTTATTTACATGATGCTCCATAATATGGGCTTCCCTCAGCACTAGGTTCAATGGATTCAATGTTGCTTGGAAACTCCAAAATTTTCGATTCTCTTTAATGGTTCATCTATTGGCTTCTTCGGGAGTAAGAATGGCATTCGGCAAGGCGATCCACTATCTCCTCATCTTTTTATGATTGCAATGGAAGGGCTCAGTTGTATGTTAGAAGAGGCTGTTTCCAATGGCAAAATTAAGGTACCATATTATGGTTCTGTTTATATCTCTCACATAACATTTGCTGATGACCTTATTATTTTCCTTCGAGATGATCCAGTTTCTGTGAGTAATCTGGCAGATATTCTTAATGAATTTGGTATAGTTTCTGGTCTTAAGGATCATATTGCTCAAACATTGGGAGCTAAACCATGCAAAGAGCAAAATATACGTGGGTGCTTGCATTGAAAATAAGGATCATATTGCTCAAACATTGGGAGTTGCTGAAGGAAATTTACCGGTTCCTTACTTGGGTCTTCCACTTATATCCACTGGAATCAACAAAGTCTCCTGTCAGCCTATCCTACAAAAAATTAAGAACAGAATTTCCTCTTGGAAAAATAGGCTTCTTTCTAAAGCTGGACGACTTGAACTTATTCGATTAGTGTTGATCTCTTATTCTATTTATTGGTCTCTTGCATTCCTTCTACCAGCCGGCCGGGCTTCTCAATGATATTGATAAATTACTTATGAACTTCTTTTGGAATGACACAGATGGTAAAGCAATGCATATGGTGAATTGGGACAACATTTGCAAACCGAAGGATGAAGGGGGTTTGAATCTTCGACATATTAGAGATTGAAATAAAGCTTGTATGGTAAAGCAATTATGGGATATTTTACAAAATAAGTCTTCTTTATGGTCACAATGAGTTTTTGCTAGGTACCTTACCAAGGAACCAATCAAGAACAACTCTTCAGATATGCTTATTTGGCTTCATGATAATGGTAAATTTAGTGCTACATCTGCATGGAACCAAATTAGACGACGAAACAAAAAGTGGATCCCAAGTAGTTGGACATGGGATAGTCCATGCTCACAGAGACATTCCTTATGTACATGGCAGGCCCTTCTCGGCAAACTTCCTACGATGGACAATATGCAGCGAAGAGGTATTTATATTGTAAATCGGTGCTCTTTGTGTATGCAAAAGGAAGAAAGTGTTGACCATCTCTACTTTGCTTGTGATTATTCATCTTGGATATGGAAGGAGATCTTGAAGCGATTTGATCTTCAAAGGCTACCACGGCCAAACTTGCATCATGAATTAGAAAGGCTAATGCAAGGCTTCTCAAGAAAGGGTCCTCTTACACAACTAGCAAGAATTATATTCAGATGTGCTATTTGGTGGATTTGGAAGGAGAGGTGTGGTAGAATTTTTGAGTGTCATAACATGAACAATGCTCAAATTCTAATAGAGATTCTTCAGGACTCACGATCATGCATGGAGCAAGAATTGAATATAGAGCACCTAACAAGAAAAGAGAAAGAGATTTTCACAAGATTCAATTTTTTCATTAGTCAATAATCACTTGAATAATGATGAAGATTGTAACGTCTTATATGGGGCAAAGCTTATATTTTATGATGTATCCACAAGTAGTCCAAAACAGTCTAGCTATTTCATTTTATTATTTATTAACTTCCTTGTGCTACTCTTGGAAATGAGTTTGATGAAGTGTACCCATTTCACCTTCTTTAGGTGGGGTACAATCTTTTCGACTACACTAAGAGACTTCGGGCTTTAGTCTATGGCTTGTGTAGACAAAGCTTATTTGTACAAATCTTTTACAAAATATATTATCTTTACTTACCAAAAAAAAAAGTAATTATGGGATATTTTACAAAACAAGTCTTCCTTATGGTCACAATGGGTTTTTGCTAGGTACCTAACCGAGGAATCAATCTGGGAAGCATCTGCAAAAACATCTCTTTCTGCTGCTTGGAAAGGAATTCTGAAGGCAAGGCAATGGCTACGTAACAATATTTCTTATGTGATTTCTTCTGCAACCAATATTAATATGTGGTATGATCCTTGGGTGAATGGGAAAAGTATATTTCAGATATTTGGTGATAGAGTACGACAGGATCTGGGGGCTCCAAAAGACTGAAAGGTTTCTGAATTCATTAACAATGGAACATGGTGTCTTCCCAACCCTATCTCCCCTGACATGTTATTACTTTGGCCGACTATTAGGGCTATTCCAATCAAGAACAACTCTTCAGATATGCTTATTTGGCTTCATGATAATGGTAAATTTAGTGCTACATCTGCATGGAACCAAATTAGATGACGAAACAACAAGTGGATCCCAAGTAATTGGACATGGGATAGTCCATGCTCACAGCGACATTCCTTATGTACATGGCAGGCCCTTCTCGGCAAACTTCCTACGATGGTCAATATGCAGCGAAGAGGTATTTATATTGTAAATCGGTGCTCTTTATGTATGCAAAAGGAGGAAAGTGTTGACCATCTCTACTTTGCTTGTGATTATTCATCTTGGATATGGAAGGAGATCTTGAAGCGATTTGATCTTCAAAGGCTACCACGGCCAAACTTGCATCATGAATTAGAAATGCTGATGCAAAGCTTCTCAAGAAAGGGTCCTCTTACACAACTAGCAAGAATTATATTCAGATGTGCTATTTGGTGGATTTGGAAGGAGAGGTGTGGCAGAATTTTTGAGTGTCACAACATAAACAAAGCTCAAATTCTGATAGAGATTCTTCAGGACTCACGATCATGCATGGAGCAAGAATTGAATATAGAGCACCTAACAAGAAAAGAGAAAGAGATTGTCACAAGATTCAATTTTTTCATTAGTCAATAATCACTTGAATAATGATGAAGATTGTAATGTCTTATATGGGGCAAAGCTTATATTTTGTGATGTATCCACAAGTAGTCCAGAACAGTCTAGCTATTTCATTTTATTATTTATTAACTTCCTTGTGCTACTCTTGGAAATGAGTTTGATGAAGTGTGCCCATTTCACCTTCTTTAGGTGGGGTACAATCTTCTCGACTACACTAAGAGACTTCGGGCTTTAGTCTATGGCTTGTGTAGACAAAGCTTATTTGTACAAATCTTTTACAAAATACATTATCTTTACTTACCAAAAAAAAAAGTAATTATGGGATATTTTATAAAACAAGTCTTCCTTATGGTCACAATGGGTTTTTGCTAGGTACCTAACCAAGGAATCAATCTGGGAAGCATCTGCAAAAACATCTCTTTTTGCTGCTTGGAAAGGAATTCTGAAGGCAAGGCAATGGCTACGTAACAATATTTCTTATGTGATTTCTTCTGGAACCAATATTAATATGTGGTATGATCCTTGGGCGAATGGGAAAAGTATATTTTAGATATTTGGTGATACAGTACGACAAGATCTGGGGGCTCCAAAAGTCTGAAAGGTTTCTGAATTCATTAACAATGGTACATGGTGTCTTCCCAACCCTACCTCCCCTGACATGTTATTACTTTGGCCGACTATTAGGGCTATTCCAATCAAGAACAACTCTTCAGATATGCTTATTTGGCTTCATGATAATGGTAAATTTAGTGCTACATCTGCATGAAACCAAATTAGATGACGAAACAACAAGTGGATCCCAAGTAGTTGGACATGGGATAGTCCATGCTCACAGCGACATTCCTTATGTACATGGCAGGCCCTTCTCGGCAAACTTCCTACGATGGTCAATATGCAGCGAAGAGGTATTTATATTATAAATCGGTGCTCTTTGTGTATGCAAAAGGAGGAAAGTATTGACCATCTCTACTTTGCTTGTGATTATTCATCTTGGATATGGAATGAGATCTTGAAGCGATTTGATCTTCAAAGGCTACCACGGCCAAACTTGCATCATGAATTAGAAATGCTGATGCAAAGCTTCTCAAGAAAGGGTCCTCTTACACAACTAGCAAGAATTATATTCAGATGTGCTATTTGGTGGATTTGGAAGGAGAGGTGTGGCAGAATTTTTGAGTGTCACAACAATAACAAAGCTCAAATTCTGATAGAGATTCTTCAGGACTCACGATCATGCATGGAGCAAGAATTGAATATAGAGCACCTAACAAGAAAGAAGAAAGAGATTTTCGCAAGATTCAATTTTTTCATTAGTCAATAATCACTTGAATAATGATGAAGATTGTAATGTCTTATATGGGGCAAAGCTTATATTTTGTGATGTATCCACAAGTAGTCCAGAACAGTCTAGCTATTTCATTTTATTATTTATTAACTTCCTTGTGCTACTCTTGGAAATGAGTTTGATGAAGTGTGCCCATTTCACCTTCTTTAGGTGGGGTACAATCTTCTCGACTACACTAAGAGACTTCAGGCTTTAGTCTATGGCTTGTGTAGACAAAGCTTATTTGTACAAATCTTTTACCAAATACATTATCTTTACTTACAAAAAAAAAAAGTAATTATGGGATATTTTACAAAACAAGTCTTCCTTATGGTCACAATGGGTTTTTGCTAGGTACCTAACCAAAGAATCAATCTGGGAAGCATCTGCAAAAACATCTCTTTCTGCTGCTTGGAAAGGAATTCTGAAGGCAAGGCAATGGCTACGTAACAATATTTCTTATGTGATTTCTTCTGGAACCAATATTAATATGTGGTATAATCCTTGGGTGAATGGGAAAAGTATATTTCAGATATTTGGTGATAGAGTACGACAGGATCTGGGGGCTCCAAAAGACTGAAAGGTTTCTGAATTCATTAACAATGGTACATGGTGTCTTCCCAACCCTACCTCCCCTAACATGTTATTACTTTGGCCAACTATTAGGGCTATTCCAATCAAGAACAACTCTTCAGATATGCTTATTTGGCTTCATGATAATGGTAAATTTAGTGCTACATCTGCATGGAACCAAATTAGATGACGAAACAACAAGTGGATCCCAAGTAGTTGGACATGGGATAGTCCATGCTCACAGCGACATTCCTTATGTACATGGTGGCCCTTCTCGGCAAACTTCCTACGATGGACAATATGCAGTGAAGAGGTATTTATATTATAAATCGGTGCTCTTTGTGTATGTAAAAGGAAGAAAGTATTAACCATCTCTACTTTGCTTGTGATTATTCATCTTGGATATGGATGGAGATCTTGAAGCGATTTGATCTTCAAAGGCTATCACGGCCAAACTTGCATCATGAATTAGAAATGCTTATGCAAAGCTTCTCAAGAATGGGGCCTCTTACACAACTAGCAAGAATTATATTCAGATGTGCTATTTGGTGGATTTGGAAGGAGAGGTGTGGCAGAATTTTTGAGTGTCACAACATGAACAAAGCTCAAATTCTGATAGAGATTCATCAGGA
Organism: Ensete ventricosum; assembly: GCA_029747655.1. Taxonomy (NCBI): domain Eukaryota; kingdom Viridiplantae; phylum Streptophyta; class Magnoliopsida; order Zingiberales; family Musaceae; genus Ensete; species Ensete ventricosum. Next base: position 27,816,846 of record JAQQAF010000004.1, on the reverse strand, counting down.
CTCACGATCATGCATGGAGTAAGAATTGAATATAGAGCACCTAACAATAAGAGAGAATGAGATTTTCACAAGATTCAATTTTTTCATTAGACGATAATCACTCGAATAATGATGAAGATTGTAATGTATTATATGTGGCAAAACTTATATTTTGTGTTGTATCCACAAGTAGTCCAGAACAGTCTAGCTATATTTATTAACTTCCTTGTGCTACACTTGGAGATGAGTTTAATGAAGTGTGTCCATCTCACCTTCTTTAGGTGGGGTGCAATCATCTCGACTACATTAAGAGACTTCAGGCTTTAGTCTATGGCTTGTGTAGACAAAGCTTCTTTGTACAAATTCTTTACAAAATACATTATCTTTACTTACCAAAAAAATGTCGTATGAGCATGGTTTCACAAAAAAACGCGACGGTCATAAACTTTGCGTAGAGTTGAGTTTCGATCGGTTTTTTGTGCACCGTCTCGGAAATTAAAAATACTGGTCTTTTCCGTCTTATTAGCCCAGGAGAAGTCGTACAAGCATGCTTTCGTAAAAAAATACGACAGTAAAAAACTTTGCACGAAGTCGCCCGCGAGTCGAGTTTCGATCGGTTTTTCGTGCACCGTCTCAGAAATTCAAAATACTGGCCATTCACGATGTATTAGCCATGGTAGGTCGTATGAGCATGGTTTCACGAAAAAATGTGACGGTCATAATCTTTGTGTAGAGTCGAGTTTCGATCGATTTTCCATGCACCATCTCAGAAATTCAAAATACTGGTCTTTCCCATCTTATTAGCCAATGGGAAGTCGTACAAGCACGCTTTCACAAAAAAATACGATGGTCATAAACTTTGAACGAACTTTGTGCAAAGTCGAGTTTCGATCGGTTTTTAGTGCACCGTCTCCGAAATTCAAAATACTGGTCATTTACGATGTTTTAGCCCATGGTAAGTCGTATGAGCTTGGTTTCATGAAAAAACGCGATGGTCAAAAACTTTGCGCAGAGTCGAGTTTCGATCGGTTTTTCGTGCACCGACTCGAAAATTCAAAATACTGGTCTCTCCCGTCTTATTAGCCCATGGGATGTCGTACAAGCTCTTTTTCGCAAAAAAATACGACGGTCATAAACTTTGCACGAAGTTGCGCGCGAGTCGAGTTTCGATCGGTTTTCGTGCACCGTCTCGGAAATTCAAAATACTGGCCATTCATAATGTATTAGCCCATGGTAAGTCGTATGAGCATGGTTTCATGAAAAAACGCGACGGTCATAAACTTTGCGCAGAGTCGAGTTTCGATCGGTTTTTCGTGCACCATCTTAGAAATTCAAAATACTGGTGTTTCCGAGACGGTGCACGAAAAACCGATCGAAACTCGACTCTGCGCAAAGTTTATGACCGTCGCGTTTTTTCGTGAAACCATGCTCATACGACTTACCATGGCTAATAATCGTGAATGGCCAGTAATTTGAATTTTCGAGACGGTGCACGAAAAACCGATCGAAACTTAACTCGCGCGTGACTTCGCGCAAAGTTTATGACCGTCGTATTTTTTTGCGAAAGCGTGCTTATACGACTTCCCATGGGCTAATAAGACAGGAAAGACCCGTATTTTGAATTTCCGAGACGGTGCATGAAAAACCGATCGAAACTCGACTCTGCGCAAAGTTTATGACCGTCGCGTTTTTTCATGAAACCATGCTCATATGATATACCATGGGCTAATACATCATGAATGACCAGTATTTTGAATTTCGAGATAGTGCACGAAAAACCGATCGAAACTCGACACGCGCTCAACTTCGTGCAAAGTTTATGTCCGTCGTATTTTTTTGCGAAAGCATGCTTGTACGATTTCTCATGGCCTAGTAAGACGGGAAAGACCAGTGTTTTGAATTTCCGAGATGGTGCACGAAAAACCGATCGAATCTCTACTCTGTGCAAAGTTTATGACCGTCGTATTTTTTCGTGAAACCATACTCATACGACTTACCATGGGCTAATACATCGTGAATGGCCAGTATTTTCAATTTTCAAGACGGTGCACGAAAAACCGATCGAAACTCGACTCTGCGCAAAGTTCGTGAAAAGTTTATGACCGTCGTATTTTTTTGCGAAAGCGTGCTTGTACGACTTCCCATGGGCTAATAAGACGGGAAAGACCAGTTTTTGAATTTCCGAGACGGTGCACGAAAAATCGATCGAAACTCGACTCTGCGCAAAATTTATGACCGTCGCATTTTTTCGTAAAACCATGCTCATACGACTTACCATGGGCTAATACATCGTGAATGGCCAGTATTTTGAATTTCCGAGATGGTGCATGAAAAACCGATCGAAACTCGACTCCCGCGTGACTTCGTGCAAAGTTTATAACCGTCATATTTTTTTGCGAAAGCATGCTTCTACGACTTCTCATGGGCTAATAAGACGGGAAAGACCAGTATTTTGAATTTCCGAGACGGTGCACGAAAAACCGATCGAAACTCGACTCGCGCGCGCCTTCGCGCAATGTTTATGACCATCATATTTTTTGCGAAAGCGTGCTTGTATGACCTCCCATGGGCTAATAAGATGGGAAAGCCCATTATTTTGAATTTCTGAGACGGTGCACGAAAAAACGATCGAAACTCGACGGTGCGCAAAGTTTAAGATCGTCACGTTTTTTCGTGAAACCATGCTCGCATGACTTACCATGGGCTAATACATTATGAATGGTCGGTATTTTGAATTTCCGAGATAGTGCATGAAAAACCGATCGAAACTCGAGTCAGCGCAAAGTTCGCGCTAAATTTATGACGGTCGTATGTTTTTGCGAAAGCATGCTTGTACGACTTCCCGTGGGCTAATAAGACGGGAAAGACCAGTATTTTGAATTTTCGAGACGATGCACGAAAAACCGATCGAAACTCGACTCAGCGCGCGACTTCGAGCAATGTTTTTTACCGTCATATTTTTTTGCGAAAGTGAGCTTGTACGGCTTCCCATGGGCTAATAAGACGGGAAAGACCAGTATTTCGAATTTCCGAGATGGTGCACAAAACACCGATCGAATCTTGACTCTGTGTAAAGTTTATGACCGTCGTGTTTTTTCGTGAAACCATGCTCATACGACTTACCATGGCTAATACAAAGAGAGGCGGAGAGAGAGAGGAGGAGAGACGGTGCACGCATCTGCTTGGGAATGGGGAGGAATGGGCCTGCGTTCCCTTGCGTGCGTGCGTGAGTGCTCTGCTCTGCTTGGGCTTGCGCTTGCGATCGACGCTGGGGGCGGCAACCTCTTCCCTTGCGCTTGTGCTTGCGATTGCTCCCTTGGGCGATTTCTCCTCTGCGATCGCTCCGCGGCGAGTGGAAGGCCGGCGGTCACTCCTGCGATCAGCGATTCCAGGCCGGGAATCGGCGATTTCAGGCGTGGAAGGGCGGCGGCTCTTCTCACCTAGGCGCGGGACGGACTCAAGGGCAAGAAACGGTGGAAGCTGCCCTGCGATTGGGGCTGGGTTCACTGCCGCTTCTTGCGGCAACTCCAGCGTGGAAAGGGCGACGGCTGCTTCTGCAATCGGCGTGGAAGGGGCGACGGCTGCGACATTAGTGTGGGCCGGGTGGTGGCTTCGTCTCCCCTAGGCGGCTGGCGGGCTCTAGGGCGAGCGACGCCATGGATGCGAGCGGCCGGACGCGGCACTCTGCTTCGCATCCTCTGTTCCAGCGGGATGCTCCTCCGCTGGCTTCTTCCCAGCGGCTGATTGCTTCACAGCAGAACGCCCCTCTCCAGCAGTCACAGCGGGAGAGGGTTGCTCCTCAGCCGTTGGTTACTTCACCGCGGGAGGGGGTTGCTCCTCTCCAACAGCCGCTGGTTCCTCCCCAGCAGCTTAGGCCGGTTTCACACTAGGATGTTCCACCGCTGATTTCTTCTTCTCGACGGGATGCTCCTTCAATGAACCAGGCCCGAGGTCGTTCACGATCTAGATCACGACCTCCAGCTCCTATTTCCCGAGATCCGAAGCCTTGGAGTACAGGCTGACCAGAAGATTGCTGTGTATGAGGCTATTGATTCCGACGAACTAATTGAGACATGGTCAATGGCAATTGTGGGCTACGTTGTTGGACTAAGAACATCCTTTTTCCCACTATCCTCATACATCAGAACTCGATGGGGAATATCAACATTTGATCTTCATATGTTGGAGACCGGATTCTTTGTATGCAGGCTTTATTCGGAAGAAGATTTACAACGGGTCCTTGAAGGATTTTGGACTATCCGTGGTCATCCAATGATACTACGACGCTGGGCACCTGATGTGAGATTGGAGTTAGACAGTCTATAGTCTATCCCAATATGGGTTTCTTTCCATGGACTTCCACTACATCTCTGGGGTCGTCGTTTTATTGCAAAGCTTTGCAGCACCCTGGGACAGCCATTGTATCTTGATAAGGCAACAGCTTCGCAAACGAGATTGACCTTTGCCAGAGCTTGTGTAATGGTTTCTTCTGATGAGGAATTGCCGAATAATGTTTCTTACCGTGATCTTGATGGGAGCACCCGAAAGGTGAAAGTCTCATATTCTTGGAAGCCACAACGATGCAAGGTTTGTCTATCTTTTGGACATGTAAATGGTGCCTGCCAACAGCCTTCACAGAAAATCACACAGGTCTACCGACCACGCCAAGAGCCACAGAATGGGGTCACTACCACTAATCCAAGCACTGATACTCCAGTGCCAACAGTGGTGATGGCGGAGAAGATGATTGAACACTCTGACTCGTTGGGGCAGCGACACGAACAAGAGAAAGACAAGTCAGGACTTCCATCTTTACCTATTATATCAGAGACTTTCACTGCAGGAGCTTCCCAAGGTTCTCACTCCCCAATAACAACCTCGCCTTCACGAATCACTCCTTCAGATAATCAGGAAATTTCATTTCAACAACCTCTTGGGAACCAAGACATTGCAACTCACCAAACTCATCGCTCTTCGACACATCCCGCTATTCAGGACTCCTTGCCTCAAGGTACGCAAAAATTTAAACATTTGCAAGCTGTGGATGAGGTGGATAAATATAGGAATAGAGGATTAAAGGGTAAAGATATTATGCGAGAGGACCATGCAAAATCAAAGGATAAGAAAAAGGATGGTAGTGTCCTCCCAAAATTGCATGCTCTTCCTTCTATCTAGTATTGATGAAAATAAGCTGTTGGAATGTTCGTGGACTTAATAAGACTGAGAAATGTCGGGAGCTCAATAGAATAATCCGATCTGCTGCATGTGACATGGTGATTCTTGTGGAAACAAAAATTAAACCTCATCGTGTTCGAGTTCAGAAGAATTTAATATGGCCTGAGGCAGAACTTTTTACTAATGATTCTCAGGATACTTATGGTCGAGTTTGGGTCTTATGGCATCCTAACCTTGTTACTGCTTGGTTTATTTCTGCTACTAATCAATTCATTCATCTTAAGGCAGAGGATAAACAGACTGGATGTCAATTCAATATTACCGGTATTTATGCATCTAACAGTATGTCTGACAGGAATGCTCTATGGTGTGATCTGGTTAGCATTGCAAATAGTTATCCTACAGTACCTTGGGCTGTTCTCGGTGACTTTAATACTGTCAGATACACAAATGAGAAAGTGGGGGGTAGAGTGCTTTCCGAATGTCAGCTTCAACATTTTAATGATTGTATAGATACTGCTGCATTGACTGACATGAAATCTGTAGGTGATTGGTTCTCATGGAACAATCAAAGTACTGCTGAAAGAAAAATTATGGCTCGACTTGACAGATGTTTGATTAATCAGGAATGGTTAGCAGTTTTCCCAGATTCACTTCTTGAGTACGGTGCTAAGTTATTTTCGGATCACTCTATTATGCATATACATGCAGATAAAGCACTACCCAGAGTCAAGAAACCTTTTAGATTTTTTAATATGTGGAGTTCTCACCCGAAGTTCCTCGAAGTTATTAAGTCAGCTTGGGACATTAATGTCTTTGGTTCTCCCCCTTACATCCTATGTCAAAAACTAAAAGCATGCAAAGCAGCACTGAAGAAGTGGAATTCAACTACATTTGGAAATATCAACGATAGGGTTCAGTTATGCAAGAAAGAACTTATGGCTGTGCAAAGCGAGCTAAATCTTCAACCTCTGGATGCGAATCTTATATACAAAGAGGCTGCTGCTAGAAATAACTTTATGCAAGCTTTGAAGCAGGAGGAATGCTTTTTGAAACAGAAGTCACGACAGCATTGGCTTACTTTAGGGGATTCTAATACGAAGTTTTTCTATGCTGCTATTGCTACCAGAAGGGCTACTAATCGCATCAAAAAATGCAAAGGTATAGATGGTAATCTCATTGAGGATCTGGATGAGGTTAAAAATTACACCAAGCAATTTTTTTATTCCTTACTCAATCAGGAACAGCAGCCTAATAGTATTCATGTTGGGCCTACAAGACGACTTGACTCTGAAGCCCTCTCTCATCTTAATGCCCCAATAACGGATGATGAAATTGTGAAAGTTGTTTTTAAGTCCCCGAAGCACAAAAGCCCTGGTCTAGATGGATTTCCAGCTGAGTTTTATCAAATTGCATGGGCTATTGTAGGCAACGATGTCATAAAAGCTTGTCGACATTTTTTCTCCTCAGGTCACATTCTTAAAGAAATGAATTGCACTTTTATTTCTTTAGTGCCTAAAAATGATGGAGCCGATTCATTGGAGAACTACCGTCCTATTTCACTGTGCAACTTTATTTATAAGGTTATCTCTAAGTTGCTGGCAGATAGACTACAAAAGGTCATGAATAAGGTCATTAGTCCTAATCAGGCTGCTTTTCTTAAAGGGAGGAGTATCCATCATAATGTCCTGCTTGCTAATGATTTGGTTAAGGATCTACATTCTAAAACAAGAGGAAAAAAGATCTGTTTTAAAGCTGATTTACGAAAGGCCTTTGACTCAGTCAATAGGAATTTTATTTACATGATGCTCCATAATATGGGCTTCCCTCAGCACTGGGTTAAATGGATTCAATGTTGCTTGGAAACTCCAAAATTTTTAATTCTCTTTAATGGGTCACCTATTGGCTTCTTTGGGAGTAAGAATGGCATTCGGCAAGGCGATCCACTATCTCCTTATCTTTTTACCATTGCAATGGAAGGGCTCAGTTGTATGTTAGAAGAGGCTGTTTCCAATGGCAAAATTAAGGTACCACATTATGGTTCTGTTTATATCTCTCACATAACATTTGCCGACGACCTTATTATCTTCCTTCGAGATGATCCAGTTTCTGTGAGAAATCTGGCAGATATTCTTAATGAATTTGGTAAAGTTTCTGGTCTTAAGCTAAACCATGCAAAGAGCAAAGTATATGTGGGTGCTTGCATTGACAATAAGGATCATATTGCTCAAACATTGGGAGTTGCTGAAGGAAATTTACCGGTTCCTTACTTGGGTCTCCCACTTATATCCACTGGAATCAACAAAGCCTCCTGTCAGCCTATTATACAAAAAATTAAGAACAGAATTTCCTCTTGGAAAAATAGGCTTCTTTCTAAAGCTGGACGACTTGAACTTATTCGATCCGTGTTGATCTCTTATTCTATTTATTGGTCTCATGCATTCCTTCTACCTGCCGGGCTTCTCCATGATATTGATAAATTACTTATGAACTTCTTTTGGAATGGCACAGATGGTAAGGCAATGCACATGGTGAATTGGGACAGCATTTGCAAACCGAAGGATGAAGGGGGGCTGAATCTTCGACATATTAGAGATTGGAATAAAGCTTGTATGGTAAAGCAATTATGGGATATTTTACAGAACAAGTCTTCCTTATGGTCACAATGGGTTTTTGCTAGGTACCTAACTAAGGAATCAATCTGGGAAACATCTGCAAAAACATCTCATTCTTCTGCTTGGAAAGGAATTCTGAAGGCAAGGCGATGGCTACGTAACAATATTTCTTATGTGATTTCTTCTGGAACCAATATTAATATGTGGTATGATCCTTGGGCGAATGGGAAAAATATATTTCAGATATTTGGTGATAGAGTACGACAGGATCTGGGGGCTCCCAAAGACTGGAAGGTTTCTGAATTCATTAACAATGGTACTTGGTGTCTTCCCAACCCTACCTCCCCTGACATGTTATTACTTTGGCCGACTATTAGGGCTATTCCAATCATGAACAACTCTTCAGATATGCTTATTTGGCTTCATGATAACGGTAAATTTAGTGCTACATCTGCATGGAACCAAATTAGACGACGAAACAACAAGTGGATCCAAAGTAGTTGGACATGGGATAGTCCATGCTCACAGCGACATTCCTTATGTACATGGCAGGCCCTTCTCGGCAAACTTCCTACGATGGACAATATGCAGCGAAGAGGTATTTATATTGTAAATCGGTGCTCTTTGTGTATGCAAAATGAAGAAAGTGTTGACCATCTCTACTTTGCTTGTGATTATTCATCTTGGATATGGAAGGAGATCTTGAAGCGATTTGATTTTCAAAGGCTACCACGGCCAAACCTGCATCATGAATTAGAAATGCTTATGCAAAGCTTCTCAAGAAAGGGGCCTCTTACACAACTAGCAAGAATTATATTCAGATGTGCTATATGGTGGATTTGGAAGGAGAGGTGTGGCAGAATTTTTGAGTGTCACAACATGAACAAAGCTCAAATTCTGATAGAGATTCTTCAGGACTCACGATCATGTATGGAGCAAGAATTGAATACAGAGCACCTAACAAGAAGAGAGAAAGATATTTTCACAAGATTCAATTTTTCCATTCGTCAAGAATCACTCGAATAATGATGAAGATTGTAATGTATTATATGGGGCAAAGCTTATGTTTTGTGATGTATCTACAAGTAGTCCAGAACAGTCTAGCTATTGCATTTTATTATTTATTAACTTCCTTATGCTACTCTTGGAGATGAGTTTGATGAAGCGTGCCAATTTCACCTTCTTTAGGTGGGGTGCAATCTTCTCGACTACACTAAGAGACTTCAGGCTTTAGTCTATGGCTTGTGTAGACAAAGCTTCTTTGTACAAATCTTTTACAAAATACATTATCTTTACTTACCAAAATACCATGGCTAATACATCGTGAATGGCCAGTATTTTCAATTTTTGAGACGGTGCACGAAAAACCGATCGAAACTTGACTCGCACGTGACTTCGTGCAAAGTTTATGACCGTCGTATTTTTTTTGCGAAACCGTGCTTGTACGACTTCCCATGGGCTAATAAGACGGGAAAGACCAGTATTTTGAATTTCTGAGACGGTGCACGAAAAATCGATCGAAACTCGACTCTGCGCAAAGTTTATGACCGTCGCATTTTTTCGTAAAACCATGCTCATACGACTTACCATGGGCTAATACATCGTGAATGGCCAGTATTTTGAATTTCTGAGATGGTGTATGAAAAATCGATCGAAACTCGACTCCCGCGTGACTTCGTGCAAAGTTTATAACCGTCATATTTTTTTGCGAAAGCATGCTTCTACGACTTCTCATGGGCTAATAAGACGGGAAAGACCAGTATTTTGAATTTCCGAGACGGTGCACGAAAAATCGATCGAAACTCGACTCGCGCGCGCCTTCGCGCAATGTTTATGACCATCATATTTTTTGCGAAAGCGTGCTTGTATGACCTCCCATGGGCTAATAAGATGGGAAAGCCCATTATTTTGAATTTCTGAGACGGTGCACGAAAAAACGATCGAAACTCGACGGTGCGCAAAGTTTAAGATCGTCACGTTTTTTCGTGAAACCATGCTCGCATGACTTACCATGGGCTAATACATTATGAATGGTCGGTATTTTGAATTTCCGAGATAGTGCATGAAAAACCGATCGAAACTCGAGTCAGCGCAAAGTTCGCGCTAAATTTATGACGGTCGTATGTTTTTGCGAAAGCATGCTTGTACGACTTCCCGTGGGCTAATAAGACGGGAAAGACCAGTATTTTGAATTTTCGAGACGATGCACGAAAAACCGATCGAAACTCGACTCAGCGCGCGACTTCGAGCAATGTTTTTTACCGTCATATTTTTTTGCGAAAGCGTGCTTGTACGGCTTCCCATGGGCTAATAAGACGGGAAAGACCAGTATTTCGAATTTCCGAGATGGTGCACAAAACACCGATCGAATCTTGACTCTGCGTAAAGTTTATGACCGTCGTGTTTTTTCGTGAAACCATGCTCATACGACTTACCATGGCTAATACATCGTGAATGGCCAGTATTTTCAATTTTCGAGACGGTGCACGAAAAACCGATCGAAACTCGACTCGCACGTGACTTCGTGCAAAGTTTATGACCGTCGTATTTTTTTTGCGAAACCGTGCTTGTACGACTTCCCATCGGTTAATAAGACGGGAAAGACCAGTATTTTGAATTTCCGAGACGGTGCACGAAAAACCGATCGAATCTCGACTCTGCGCAAAGTTTATGACCGTGGCATTTTTTCGTGAAACCATGCTCATACGACTTTCCATGGGCTAATAAATCGTGAATGGCCAATATTTTGAATTTCCGAGACGGTGCATGAAAAACCGATCGAAACTCGACTTAGCGCGCGACTTCGAGCAAAGTTTATGACCGTCGTATTTTTTTGCGAAAGCGAGCTTATACGACTTCCCATGGGCTAATAAGACGGGAAAGACCAGCATTTTGAATTTCTGAGACGGTGCACGAAAAAACAATCGAAACTCGACTCTGCGCAAAGTTTATGACCGTCGCGTTTTTTCGTGAAACCATGTTCATACGACTTACCATGGGCTAATACTTCAAGAATGGCCAGTATTTTGAATTTTCGAGACGGTGCACGAAAAACCGATCGAAACACGACTCGCGCGTGACTTCGCGCAAAGTTTATGACCATCATATTTTTTTGCAAAAGCGTGCTTGTACGACTTCCCTAGCTAATAAGACGGGAAAGACCAGTATTTTGAATTTCCGAGACGGTGCATGAAAAACCGATCGAAACTCGACTCAGCGTAAAGTTTATGACCGTCGCATTTTTTCGTGAAACCATGCTCATATGACTTACCATGGGCTAATACATCATGAATGACCAGTATTTTGAATTTCCGAGACGGTGCACAAAAAACCGATCGAAACTTGACTCGCTCGTGACTTCGCGCAAAGTTTATGACCGTCGTATTTTTTTCCGAAAGCATGCTTGTACGACTTCTCAAGGCCTAATAAGACGGGAAAGACCAGCATTTTGAATTTCCGAGACGGTACACGAAAAACCTATCGAATCTCGACTCTACACAAAGTATATGATCGTCACGTTTTTTCGTGAAACCATACTCATACGACTTACCATGGGCTAATACATCATGAATGGCCAGTATTTTGAATTTCAAAGACGGTGCACGAAAAACCGATCGAAACTCGACTCTGCGCAAAGTTCGTGCAAAGTTATGACCGTCGTATTTTTTTGCGAAAGCGTGCTTATACGACATCCCATGGGCTAATAAGACGGGAAAGATAAGTATTTTAAATTTCTAAGACAGTACACGAAAGATAAGTATTTGAATTTCCGAGACGGTGGACGAAAAATCGATCGAAACTTGACTCTGCGCAAAAGATTATGACCGTCGCATTTTTTCGTGAAACCATCCATGCTCATACGACTTGCCATGGGCTAATACATTGTGAATGGCCTGTATTTTGAATTTCCGAGACCGTGCACGTAAAACCGATCGAAACTCGACCCTGGGCGCGACTTCGCGTAATGTTTATGACCGTCGCATTTTTTCGCGAAAGCGTGCTTGTACTACTTCCCATGGGCTAATAAGACGGGAAAGACCAGTATTTTCAATTTTCGAGACGGTGCACGAAAAACCGATCGAAACTCCACTCTGCGCAAAGTTTGTGACCGTCGCGTTTTTTCGTGAAACCATGCTCATACGACTTACCATGACCAATACATCGTGAATGGCCAGTATTTTGAATTTTTGAGACGGTGCACGAAAAACTGATCGAAACTTAACTCGCGCGCGACTTCGCGCAAAGTTTATGACTGTCGTATTTTTTTGTGAAAGCGTGCTTATACGACTTCCCATGGGCTAATATGAAGGGAAAGACCAGTATTTTGAATTTTCGAGACGGTGCACGAAAAATCGATCGAAACTCGACTCTGCGCAAAGTTTATGACCGTCGCATTTTTTCATGAAACCATGCTCATACGACTTACCATGGGCTAATACATCGTGAATGGCCAGTATTTTGAATTTCCGAGACAGTGCACGAAAAACCGATCGAAAATCGACTCTGCGCAAAGATTATGACCGTCGCGTTTTTTCGTGAAACCATGCTTATACGACTTACCATGGGCTAATACATCGTGAATGGCCTGTATTTTGAATTTCCGAGACGGTGCACATAAAACCGATCGAAACTCGACCCTGGGAGCGACTTCGCGTAATGTTTATGACCGTCGCATTTTTTTGCGAAAGCGTGCTTGTACTACTTCCCATGGGCTAATAAGACGGGAAAGACCAGTATTTTCAATTTCCGAGATGGTGCACGAAAAACCGATCGAAACTCGACTCGGCGCAAAGTTAATGACCGTCGTATTTTTTCGTGAAACCATGCTCATACGACTTACCATGGCTAATACATCGTGAATGGCCAGTATTTTGAATTTTCGTGATGGTGCACGAAAAACCGATCGAAACTTGACTCGCGCGCGACTTCGCGCAAAGTTTATGACTGTCGTATTTTTTTACGAAAGCGTGTTTGTACGACTTCCCATGGGCTAATATGACGGGAAAGACCAGTATTTTGAATTTCCGAGACGGTGCACGAAAAATCGATCGAAACTCGACTCTGCGCAAAGTTTATGACCGTCGCATTTTTTCATGAAACCATGCTCATACGACTTATTTTTAAAAAATTACACCAAGCAATTTTTTTATTCCTTACTCAATCAGAAACAGCAGCCTAATAGTATTCTTGTTGGGCCTACAAGACGACTTGATTCTGAAGCCCTCTCTCATCTTAATGCCCCAATAACGGATGATGAAATTGTGAAAGTTGTTTTTAAGTCCCCGAAGCACAAAAGCCCTGGTCCAGATGGATTTCCAGCTGAGTTTTATCAAATTGCATGGTCTATTGTAGGCAACGATGTCATAAAAGCTTGTCGACAATTTTTCTCCTCAGGCCATATTCTTAAAGAAATGAATTACACTTTTATTTCTTTAGTGCCTAAAAATGATGGAGCCGGTTCATTGGAGAACTACCGTCCTATTTCACTGTGCAACTTTATTTATAAGGTTATCTCGAAGTTGCTGGCAGATAGACTACAAAAGGTCATGAATAAGGTCATTAGTCCTAATCAGGCTGCTTTTATTAAAGGGAGGAGTATCCATCATAATGTCCTGCTTGCTAATGATTTGGTTACGGATCTACACTCAAAAACAAGAGGGAAAAATATCTGTTTTAAAGCTGATTTACGAAAGGCCTTTGACTCAGTCAATAGGCATTTTATTTACATGATGCTCCATAATATGGGCTTCCCTCAGCACTGGGTTGAATGGATTCAATGTTGCTTGGAAACTCCAAAATTTTCGATTCTCTTTAATGGTTCACCTATTGGCTTCTTCGGGAGTAAGAATGGCATTCGGCAAGGCGATCCACTATCTCCTCATCTTTTTATGATTGCAATGGAAGGGCTCAGTTGTATGTTAGAAGAGGCTGTTTCCAATGGCAAAATTAAGGTACCATATTATGGTTCTGTTTATATCTCCCACATAACATTTGCTGATGACCTTATTATCTTCCTTCGAGATGATCTAGTTTCTGTGAGTAATCTGGCAGATATTCTTAATGAATTTGGTATAGTTTATGGTCTTAAGCTAAACCATGCAAAGAGCAAAGTATATGTGGGTGCTTGCATTGACAATAAGGATCATATTGCTCAAACATTGGGAGTTGCTGAAGGAAATTTACCGGTTCCTTACTTGGGTCTCCCACTTATATCCACTGGAATCAACAAAGTCTCCTGTCAGCCTATCCTACAAAAAATTAAGAACAGAATTTCCTCTTGGAAAAATAGGCTTCTTTCTAAAGCTGGACGACTTGAACTTATTCGATCTGTTTTGATCTCTTATTCTATTTATTGGTCTCATGCATTCCTTCTACCTGCCGGGCTTCTCCATGATATTGATAAATTACTTATGAACTTTTTTTGGAATGACACAGATGGTAAGGCAATGCACATGGTGAATTGGGACAACATTTGTAAACCGAAGGATGAAGGGGGGCTGAATCTTCGACATATTAGAGATTGGAATAAAGCTTGTATGGTAAAGCAATTATGGGATATTTTACAAAACAAGTCTTCCTTATGGTCACAATGGGTTTTTGCTAGGTACCTAACCAAGGAATCAATATGGGAAGAATCTGCAAAAACATCTCATTCTGCTGCTTGGAAAGGAATTCTGAAGGCAAGGCGATGGCTACGTAACAATATTTCTTATGTGATTTCTTCTGGAACAAATATTAATATGTGGTATGATCCTTGGGTGAATGGGAAAAGTATATTTCAGATATTTGGTGATAGAGTACGACAGGATCTGGGGGCTCCTAAAGACTGGAAGGTTTCTGAATTCATTAACAATGGTACATGGTGTCTTCCCAACCCTACCTCCCCAGACATGTTATTACTTTGGCCGACTATTAGGGCTATTCCAATCAACAATAACTCTTCAGATATGCTTATTTGGCTTCATGATAAAGATAAATTTAGTGTTACATCTGCATGGAACCAAATTAGACGACGAAACAACAAGTGGATCCCAAGTAGTTGGACATGGGATAGTCCATGCTCACAATGACGTTCCTTATGTACATGGCAGGCCCTTCTCGGCAAACTTCCTACGATGGACAATATGCAGCGAAGAGGTATTTATATTGTAAATCGGTGCTCTTTGTGTATGCAAAAGGAAGAAAGTGTTGACCATCTCTACTTTGCTTGTGATTACTCATCTTGGATATGGAAGGAGATCTTGAAGCGATTTGATCTTCAAAGGCTACCACGGCCAAACTTGCATCATGAATTAGAAATGCTTATGCAAAGCTTCTCAAGAAAGGGACCTCTTACAGAACTAGCAAGAATTATATTCAGATGTGCTATTTGGTGGATTTGGAAGGAGAGGTGTGGCAGAATTTTTGAGTGTCACAACATGAACCAAGCTCAAATTCTGATAGAGATTCTTCAAGACTCACGATCATGTATGGAGCAAGAATTGAATACAGAGCACCTAACAAGAAGAGAGAAAGAGATTTTCACAACATTCAATTTTTCCATTAGTCAATAATCACTCGAATAATGATGAAGATGTAATGAATTATATGGGGCAAAGCTTATATTTTGTGATGTATCCACAAGTAGTCCAGAACAGTCTAGCTATTGTATTTTATTATTTATTAACTTCCTTGTGCTACTCTTGGAGATGAGTTTGATGAAGCGTGCCCATAGGTGGGGTGCAATCTTCTCGACTACACTAAGAGACTTCAGGCTTTAGTCTATGGCTTGTGTAGACAAAGCTTCTTTGTACAAATCTTTTACAAAATACATTATCTTTACTTACCAAAAAAAATATTATCTTTACTTACCAAAAAAAAATGCTCATAGGACTTACCATGGGCTAATACATCGTGAATGGCCAGTATTTTGAATTTCTGAGACGGTGCACGAAAAACCGATCGAAACTCGACTCGGCGCAAAGTTTATGACCGTCGCATTTTTTTGTGAAACCATGCTCATACGACTTACCATGGCTAATACATCGTGAATGGCCAATATTTTGAATTTTCGAGACGGTGCATGAAAAACCGATCGAAACTTGACTCGCGTGTGACTTCGCACAAAGTTTATGACTGTCGTATTTTTTTGCGAAAGCGTGCTTATACGACTTCCCATGGGCTAATATGATGGGAAAGACCAGTATTTTGAATTTCCGAGACGGTGCACGAAAAATTGATCGAAACTAGACTCTGCGCAAAGTTTATGACCGTCGCATTTTTTCATGAAACCATGCTCATAAGACTTACCATGGGCTAATACATCGTGAATGGCCAGTATTTTAAATTTTTGAGACAGTGCACGAAAAACCGATCGAAACTCGACTCTGCGCAAAGTTTATGACCGTCGCGTTTTTTCGTGAAACCATGCTCATACGACTTACCTTGGGCTAATACATCGTGAATGGCCTATATTTTGAATTTCCGAGACGGTGCACGTAAAACCGATCGAAACTCGACCCTGGGCGTGACTTCGCGTAATGTTTATCTCTGTCGCATTTTTTCGCGAAAGTGTGCTTGTACTTCTTCCCATGGGCTAATAAGACGGGAAAGACCAGTATTTTCAATTTCCGAGACGGTGCATGAAAAACCGATCGAAACTCGACTCTGCGTAAAGTTTATGATCGTCGCGTTTTTTCGTGAAACCATGCTCATACGACTTACCATGGCTAATACATCGTGAATGGGCAGTATTTTGAATTTTCGAGACGGAGCACGAAAAACCGATCGAAACTTGACTCGCGCGTGACTTCGTGCAAAGTTTATGACCGTCGTATTTTTTTGCGAAAGCGTGCTTGTACGACTTCCCATGCGCTAATAAGACGGGAAAGACCAGTATTTTGAATTTTCGAGACGGTGCACAAAAAATCGATCGAAACTCGACTCTGCGCAAAGTTTATGACCTTCGTGTCTTTTCGTGAAACCATGCTCATACGACTTACTTTGGGCTAATACATCGTGAATGACCAGTATTTTGAATTTCCGGGATGGTGCACGAAAAACCGATCGAAACTCGACTCTGCGCAAAGTTTATGACCGTCGCATTTTTTCGTGAAACCATGCTCATACGACTTACCATGTGCTCATACATCGTGAATGGCCAGTATTTTGAATTTTCGAGATGGTGCACATAAAACCGGTCGAAACAAGACCCTGGGCGCGACTTCGCGTAATATTTATAACCGTCGTATTTTTTCACGCAAGCGTGCTAGTACGATTTCCCATGGGCTAATAAGACGGGAAAGACCAGTATTTTGAATTTCCGAGACGGTGCACGAAAAACCAATCGAAGCTCGACTCTGCGCAAAGTTTATGACCGTCGCATTTTTTCGTGAAACCATGCTAATACGACTTACCATGGGCTAATACATCGTGAATGGCCTGTATTTTGAATTTCTGAGACGGTGCACGTAAAACCGATCGACACTCGACTCTGGGCGCGACTTCGCATAACATTTATGACCGTCGCATTTTTTCGTGATACCGTGCACGTATGACTGGCCAGTATTTTGAATTTCCGAGATGGTGCACGAAAAATCGATCGAAACTCGACTCATCGTGCGACTTCGCGCAAAATTTTTGACCGTCGTGTTTTTTTGCGAAAGCGAGCTTGTACGACTTCCCATGGGCTAATAAGACGTGAAAGACCAGTATTTTGAATTTCCGAGATGGTGCACGAAAAATCGATCGAAACTCAACTCAGCGCGTGACTTCGCGCAAAGTTTTTGACCGTCGCATTTTTTTGCAAAAGCGAGCTTGTACTACTTCCCATAGGCAAATAAGGCGGGAAAGACCAGTATTTTGAATTTCCGAGACGGTGCACGAAAAACTGATCGAAACTTGACTCTGCGCAAAGTTTATGACCGTCGCGTTTTTTCATGAAACCAAGCTCATACGACTTACCATGGGCTAATAAATCGTTAATGGCCAGTATTATGAATTTCCGAGACGGTTCAGAAAAACCGATCGAAACTCGACTCGCGCACGACTTCGTGCAAAGTTTATGACCGTCGTATTTTTTTGCGAAAGCATGCTTGTACGACTTCTCATTGGCTAATAATACGGGAAAGACCAGTATTTTGAATTTCTGAGACGGTGCATGAAAAATCGATCGAAACTCGACTCTGCGCAAAGTTTATGACTGTCGCATTTTTCTGTGAAACCATGCTCATACGACTTACCATGGGATAATACATCTTGAATGGCCAGTATTTTGAATTTTCGAGACGGTGCATGAAAAATCGATCGAAACTCGACTCGCGCGCGACTTCGCGCAATGTTTATGACCGTCGTATTTTTTTGCGAAAGCGTGCTTGTACGACTTCCCATGCGCTAATAACGGGAAAGACCAGTATTTTGAATTTCTGAGACGGTGCACGAAAAACTGATCGAAACTCGACTCTGCGCAAAGTTTATGACCGTCGCATTTTTTCGTGAAACTAAGCTCATACGACTTACCTTGGGCTAATAAATCGTGAATGGCCAGTATTTTGAATTTTCGAGACGGTGCACGACAAACCGATCGAAACTCGACTTTTGCGCGACTTCGTGCAAAGTTTATGAGCGTCGTATTTTTTTACGAAAGCATGCTTGTACGACTTCTCATGGGCTAATAAGACGGGAAAGACCAGTATTTTGAATTTCTGAGACGGTGCACGAAAAACCGATCGAAACTCGACTCTACGTAAAGTTTATGACCGTCGTGTTTTTTCGTGAAACCATGCTCATACGACTTACCATGGGCTAATACATCGTGAATGGCCAGTATTTTGAATTTCCGATACGGTGCACAAAAAACCGATCGAAATTTGTGAAAGCATGCTTCTACGACTTCTCATGGTCTAATAAGACGGGAAAGACTTGTATTTTGAATTTCCGAGACGGTGCACGAAAAACCGATCGAAACTCGACTCTGCGCAAAGTTTATGACCATCGCATTTTTTCGAGAAACCATGCTCATGCTCAGACCAGAACAGTCTACCTATTGCATTTTATTATTTATTAACTTCCTTGTGCTACTCTTGGAGATGAGTTTGATGAAGTGTCCCCATTTCACCTTCATTAGGTGGGGTGCAATCTTCTCGACTACACTAAGAGACTTCAGGCTTTAGTCTATGGTTTGTGTAGACAAAGCTTCTTTGTACAAATCTTTTACAAAATACATTATCTTTACTTAGCAAAAAAAACCATTCTCATACATCGTGAATGGCCAGTATTTTGAATTTCCGAGACGGTGCACGAAAAACCGATCGAAACTCGACTCTGCGCAAAGTTCGCGCAAAGTTTATGACCGTCGCATTTTTTTGTGAAAGCGTGCTTGCACGACTTCCCATGGGCTAATAAGACGGGAAAGACCAGTATTTTGAATTTCCGAGACGGTGCACGAAAAACCAATCGAAACTCGACACTGCGCAAAGTTTATAACCGTCGCGTTTTTTCGTGAAACCATGCTCATACGACTTACCATGGGCTAATACATCGTTAATGGCCAGTATTTTGAATTTTTGAGGCGGAGCATGAAAAACCGATCGAAACTCGACTCAGCGTAAAGTTTTTGACCGTCACGTTTTTTCGTGAAACCATGCTCATATGACTTACCATGATACATCGTGAATGCCCAGTATTTTGAATTTCCCAGATGGTGCATGTAAAACCAATCGAAACTCGACTCTGGGCGCGACTTCGCGTAATGTTTTTGACCGTCGTATTTTTTCGTTAAACCATGCTCATACGACTTACCATGGGCTAATACATCGTGAATGGCTAGTATTTTGAATTTTCGAGAGGGTGCACGAAAAACCGATCGAAACTCGTCTCAGCGCGCGACTTCGAGCAAAGTTTTTGACCGTCGTATTTTTTTGTTAAAGCGAGCTTGTACGACTTCCCATGGGCTAATAAGATGGGAAAGGCCAGTATTTTGAATTTCCGAGACGGTGCACGAAAAACTGATCGAAACTCTTTTTTTTTTGGTAAGTAAAGATAATGTATTTTGTAAAAGATTTGTACAAAGAAGCTTTGTCTACACAAGCCATAGACTAAAGTCTGAAGTCTCTTAGTGTAGTCGAGAAGATTGTACCCCACCTAAAGAAGGTGAAATGGGCACACTTCATCAAACTCATTTCCAAGAGTAGCACAAGGAAGTTAATAAATAATAAAATGCAATAGCTAGACTGTTCTGGAGTACTTGTGGATACATCGCAAAATATAAGCTTTGCCCCATATAATACATTACAATCTTCATCATTATTCGAGTGATTATTGACTAATGAAAAAATTGAATCTTGTGAAAATCTCTTTCTCTCTTCTTGTTAGGTGCTCTATATTCAATTCTTGCTCCATGCATGATCGTGAGTCCTGAAGAATCTCTATTAGAATTTGAGCATTGTTCATGTTGTGACACTCAAAAATTCTGCCACACCTCTCCTTCCAAATCCACCAAATAGCACATCTGAATATAATTCTTGCTAGTTGTGTAAGAGGACCCTTTCTTGAGAAGCCTTGCATTAGCCTTTCTAATTCATGATGCAAGTTTGGCCGTGGTAGCCTTTGAAGATCAAATCGCTTCAAGATCTCCTTCCATATCCAAGATGAATAATCACAAGCAAAGTAGAGATGGTCAACACTTTCTTCCTTTTGCATACACAAAGAGCACCGATTTACAATATAAATACCTCTTCGCTGCATATTGTCCATCGTAGGAAGTTTGCCGAGAAGGGCCTGCCATGTACATAAGGAATGTCGCTGTGAGCATGGACTATCCCATGTCCAACTACTTGGGATCCACTTTTTGTTTCGTCGTCTAATTTGGTTCCATGCAGATGTAGCACTAAATTTACCATTATCATGAAGCCAAATAAGCATATCTGAAGAGTTGTTCTTGATTGGTTCCTTGGTAAGGTACCTAGCAAAAACTCAAAAACTCATTGTGACCATAAAGAAGACTTGTTTTGTAAAATATCCCATAATTGCTTTACCATACAAGCTTTATTCCAATCTCTAATATGTCGAAGATTCAAACCCCCTTCATCCTTCGGTTTGCAAATGTTGTCCCAATTCACCATATGCATTGCCTTACCTTCTGTGTCATTCCAAAAGAAGTTCATAAGTAATTTATCAATATCATTGAGAAGCCCGGCCGGCTGGTAGAAGGAATGCATGAGACCAATAAATAGAATAAGAGATCAACACTGATCGAATAAGTTCAAGTCGTCCAGCTTTAGAAAGAAGCCTATTTTTCCAAGAGGAAATTCTGTTCTTAATTTTTTGTAGGATAGGCTGACAGGAGACTTTGTTGATTCCAGTGGATATAAGTGGAAGACCCAAGTAAGGAACCGGTAAATTTCCTTCAGCAACTCCCAATGTTTGAGCAATATGATCCTTATTTTAAATGCAAGCACCCACGTATATTTTGCTCTTTGCATGGTTTAGCTCCCAATGTTTGAGCAATATGATCCTTAAGACCAGAAACTATACCAAATTCATTAAGAATATCTGCCAGATTACTCACAGAAACTGGATCATCTCGAAGGAAAATAATAAGGTCATCAGCAAATGTTATGTGAGAGATATAAACAGAACCATAATATGGTACCTTAATTTTGCCATTGGAAACAGCCTCTTCTAACATACAACTGAGCCCTTCCATTGCAATCATAAAAAGATGAGGAGATAGTGGATCGCCTTGCCGAATGCCATTCTTACTCCCGAAGAAGCCAATAGATGAACCATTAAAGAGAATCGAAAATTTTGGAGTTTCCAAGCAACATTGAATCCATTGAACCTAGTGCTGAGGGAAGCCCATATTATGGAGCATCATGTAAATAAAATGCCTATTGACTGAGTCAAAGGCCTTTCGTAAATCAGCTTTAAAACATATATTTTTCCCTCTTGTTTTTGAGTGTAGATCCTTAACCAAATCATTAGCAAGCAGGACATTATGATGGATACTCCTCCCTTTAATAAAAGCAGCCTGATTATGACTAATGACCTTATTCATGACCTTTTGTAGTCTATCTGCCAGCAACTTCGAGATAACCTTATAAATAAAGTTGCACTGTGAAATAGGACGGTAGTTCTCCAATGAATCGGCTCCATCATTTTTAGGCACTAAAGAAATAAAAGTGTAATTCATTTCTTTAAGAATATGACCTGAGGAGAAAAAATATCGACAAGCTTTTATGACATCGTTGCCTACAATAGACCATGCAATTTGATAAAACTCAGCTGGAAATCCGTCTGGACCAGGGCTTTTGTGCTTCGGTGACTTAAAAATAACTTTCACAATTTCATCATCCATTATTGGGGCATTAAGATGAGAGAGGGCTTCAGAATCAAGTCGTCTTGTAGGCCCAACATGAATACTATTAGGCTGCTGCTCCTGATTGAGTAAGGAATAAAAAAATTGCTCCGTGTAATTTTTAACCTCATCCAAATCCTCAATGAGATTACCATCTATACCTTTGCATTTTTTGATACGATTAGTAGCCCTTCTGGTAGCAATAGCAGCATAGAAAAACTTCGTATTATAATCCCTTAGAGTAAGCCAATGCTGTCGTGACTTCTATTTCAAAAAGCATTCCTCCTGCTTCAAAGCTTGCATAAAGTTATTTCTAGCAGCAGCCTCTTTGTATATAAGATTCGCATCCAGAGGTTGAAGATTTAGCTCGCTTTGCACAGTCATAAGTTCTTTCTTGCATAACTGAACCCTGTTGGTGATATTTCCGAATGTAGTTGAATTCCACTTCTTAAGTGCTGCTTTGCATGCTTTTAGCTTTTGACATAGGATGTAAGGAGGAGAACCAAATACATTAATGTCCCAAGCTGACTTAATAACTTCGAGGAACTTAGGGTGAGAACTCCACATATTAAAAAATCTAAAAGGTTTCTTGACTCTGGGTAGTGCTTTATCTGCATGTATATGCATAATAGAGTGATCCGAAAATAACTTAGCAACGTACTCAAGAAGTGAATCTAGGAAAACTGCTAACCATTCCTGATTTATCAAACATCTGTCAAGTCGAGCCATAATTTTTCTATCAGCAGTACTTTGATTGTTCCATGAGAACCAATCACCTACAGATTTCATGTCAGTCAATGCAGCAGTATCTATACAATCATTAAAATGTTGAAGCTGACATTCAGAAAGCACTCTACCCCCCACTTTCTCATTTGTGTATCTGATAGTATTAAAGTCACCGAGAACAACCCAAGGTGCTGTATGATAACTATTTGCAATGCTAACCAGATCACGCCATAGAGCATTCCTGTCAGACATACTGTTAGATGCATAAATACCGGTAATATTGAATTGACATCCAGTCTGTTTATCCTCTGCCTTAAGATGAATGAATTGATTAGTAGCAGAAATAAACCAAGCAGTAACAAGGTTAGGATGCCATAAGACCCAAACTCGACCATAAGTATCCTGAGAATCATTAGTAAAAAGTTCTGCCTCAGGCCATATTAAATTCTTCTGAACTCGAACACGATGGGTTTTAATTTTTGTTTCCACAAGAATCACAATATCACATGTAGCAGATCGGATTATTCTATTGAGCTCCCGACATTTCTTAGTCTTATTAAGTCCACGAACATTCCAACAGATTATTTTCATCAATACTAGATAGAAGGAAAAGCATGCGATTTTGGGAGGACACTACCATCCTTTTTCTTATCCTTTGATTTTGCATGGTCCTCTCGCATAATATCTTTACCCTTTAATCCTTTATTCCTATATTTATCCACCTCATCCACAGCTTGCAAATGTTTAAATTTTTGCGTACCTTGAGGCAAGAAGTCCTGAATAGCGGGATGTGTCGAAAAGCGATGAGTTTGGTGAGTTGTTGAAATGAAATCTTTGTTCCCAAGAGGTTGTTGAAATGAAATTTCCTGATTATCTGAAGGAATGATTCGAGACGGCGAGGTTGTTATTGGGGAGTGAGAACCATGGGAAGCTCCTGCAGTGAAAGTCTCTGATATAATAGGAAAAGATGAAAGTCCTGACTTGCATTTTTTGTGAAGGCTGTTGGCAAGCACCATTTACATGTCCAAAAGATAGACAAACCTTGCATCGTTGTGGCTTCCAAGAATATGAGACTTTCACCTTTCGAGTGCTCCCATCAAGATCATGGTAAAAAACTTCATTCGGTTGTTCCTCATCAGAAGAAACCATTACACAAGCTCTGGCAAAGGTCAATCTCGTTTGCGAAGCTGTTGCCTTATCAATATACAATGGCTGTCCCAAGGTGCTGCAAAGCTTTGCAATAAAACGACGACCCCAGAGATGTAGTGGAAGTCCATGGAAAGAAACCCATATTGGGATAGACTGTAGATTGTCTAACTCCAATCTCACATCAGGTGCCCAGCGTCGTAGTATCATTGGATGACCACGGATAGTCCAAAATCCTTCAAGGACCCGTTGTAAATCTTCTTCAGAATAAAGCTTGCATACAAAGAATCCAGTCTCCAACATATGAAGATCAAATGTTGATATTCCTCATCGAGTTCTGATATATGAGGATAATGGAAAAAAGGATGTTCTTAGTCCAACAACGTAGCCCACAATTGCCATGGACCATGTCTCAATTAGTTCGTCAGAATCAATAGCCTCATACACAGCAATCTTCTGATCAGCCTGTACTTCTGGAGCAAAAAAGTCCAGTCGAAGATCCGGACTACCCACTGGAGCCTTGAAGAGGCTACTCCAAGGCCGAGGATCTCGGGAAATAGGAGCAGGAGGTCGTGATCTAGATCGTGAACGACCTCGGGCCTGGTTCATTGAAGGAGCATCCCGCCGAGAAGAAGAAATCAGCGGTGGAACATCCTGGTGTGAAACCGGCCTAAGCTGCTGGGGAGGAACCAGCGGCTGTTGGAGAGGAGCAACCCCCTCCAGCTGTGAAGTAACCAGTGGCTGAGGAGCAACCCTCTCCCAATGCGACTGCTGGAGAGGGGCGTTCCGCTGTGAAGCAACCAGCGCAGGCCGCTGGGAAGAAGCCAGCGGAGGAGCATCCCGCTGGAACAGAGGATGCGAAGCAGAGTCGCTCGCATCGATGGTGTCGCTCGCCCTAGAGACCGCCAGCCGCCTAGGGGAGAGGAAGCCACCACCCTTCCAACACTAAGGTCACAGCCGTCGCCCTTTCCACGCCGATTGCAGAAGCAGCCGTCGCCTTTGGAGTTGCCGCAGGATCGCAGAGCGGCAGTGAACCCAGCCCCAATCGCAGCGCAGCCTCCACCGTTTCTTGCCCTAGAGTCCGTCCCGCGCCTAGGGGAGAAGAGCCGCCGCCCTTCCACGCCTGAAATCGCCGATTCCCCACCTGGAATCGCTGATCGCAGGAGCGACCGCCGGCCTTCCACGCTTGAATTCGCCGTGGAGCGATCGTAGAGGAGAAATCGCCCAAGGGAGCAATCGCCCTCCGCTGCCCACTCTTCGGTAAGAGATGAGGTTGTCGTCCCCAGCGCCGATCGCAAGCGCAAGCGTAAGCCCAAGCAGAGCAGAGCACTCACGCACGCACGCAAGGGAACGCAGGCCCATTCCCCCCATTCCCAAGCAGCGTGAACTTTTTATATGGCTTGTGTAGACAAAGCTTCTATGTACAAATCTTTTACAAAATACATTATCTTTACTTACCAAAAAAACCATGCTCATACGACTTACCACGGGCTGACACGCAAAGTTTATGACCGTCATATTTTTTAGCGATAGCGTGCTTGTACGACTTCCCATGAGCTAATACGTTGGGATTGGCCAGTATTTTGAATTTCTGAGATGGTGCACGAAAAACTAATCGAAACTCGACTCAGCCCGTGACTTTGCGCAAAGTTTTTGAACTTCGTATTTTTTTGCGAAAGTGAGCATGTACTACTTCCCATGGGCTAATAAGACGGAAAAGAACAATATTTTGAATTTCCGAGACGGTGCACGAAAAACCGATCGAAACTCGACTCTACGCAAAGTTTATGACCGTCGCATTTTTTCGGGAAACCATGCTCATACGACTTACCATGGGCTAATATATCGTGAATGGCCAGTATTTTGAATTTCCGAGACGGTGCATGAAAAACCGATCGAAACTCAACTCAGCGCGCGACTTCGTGCAAAGTTTATGATCTTCGTATTTTTTTGCGCAAGCGTGCTTGTACGACTTCCCATGGGATAATAAGACGGGAAAGACCAGAATTTTGAATTTCCGAGATGGTGCACGAAAAACCAATCGAAACTTGACTCTGCGCAAAGTTTATGACCGTCGCATTTATTCGTGAAACCATGCTCATACGACTTATTACCATGGGCTAATACTTCGAGAATGGCCAGTATTTTGAATTTCCGAGACGGTGCACGAAAAAACGATCGAAACTCGACTCTGCCCAAAGTTCGCGCAAAGTTTATGACCGTCATATTTTAATGCGAATGCGTGCTTGTACGACCTCCCATGGGCTAATAAGACGGTAAAGACCAGTATTTTGAATTTCCGAGATGGTGCACGATAAATCGATCGAAACTCGACTCTGCGCAAAGTTTATGACCGTCGCATTTTTTCGTGAAACCATGCTCATACGACTTACCATGGCTAATACATTGTGATTGGCCAGTATTTTGAATTTCCGAGACGGTGCACGAAAAACCGATCGAAACTCGACTCGCGCGCGACTTCGTGCAAAATTTTTGACTGTCGTATTTTTTTGCGAAAGCATGCTTGTATGACTTCTTATGGGCTAATAAGACGGGAAAGACCAGTATTTTGAATTTCCGAGACGGTGCACAAAAAACCGATCGAAACTTGACTCTGCTTAAAGTTTATGACCGTCGCGTTTTTTTGTGAAACCATGCTCATACGACTTACCATGGGCTAATACATCGTGAATGGCCAGTATTTTGAATTTTCGAGACGGTGCACGAAAAACCGATCGAAACTCGACTCTGCGCAAAGAAAGTTTATGACCGTCGTATTTTTTTGCGAAAGCGTGCTTGTACAACTTCCCATGGGCTAATAAGACGGAAAAGACAAGTATTTTGAATATCCGAGCTCATACGACTTACCATGGGCAAATACATCGTGAATGGCCAGTATTTTGAATTTTCGTGACGGTGCATGTAAAATCAATCGAAACTCGACTCTGGGCACGACTTCACGTAATGTTTATGACCGTCGCATTTTTTCGTGAAACCATGCTCGTATGACTTACCATGCGCTAATACATTGGGATTGGCCAGTATTTTGAATTTCCGAGATGGTGCACGAAAAATCGATCGAAACTCGACTCAGCGCGCGACTTCGCGCAAAGTTTTTGACCGTCGTATTTTTTTGCGAAAGCGAGCATGTACAACTTCCCATGGGCTAATAAGATAGTAAAGACTTGTATTTTGAATTTCCGAGACGGTGCACGAAAAACCGATCGAAACTCGACTCTGCGCAAAGTTTATGACCGTCGCGTTTTTTCATGAAACCATGCTCATACGACTTACCAAGGTCTAATACATCATGAATGGCCAGTATTTTGAATTTCTGAGATGGTGCACGAAAAACCGATCGAAACTCGACTCCCGCGTGACTTCGCGCAAAGTTTATGACCGTCGTATTTTTTTGCAAAAGCGTGCTTGTACGACTTCCCATGGGCTAATAAGATGGGAAAGACCAGTATTTTGAATTTCCGAGACGATGCACGAAAAACCGATCGAAACTCGACTCTGCGCAAAGTTTATGACAGTCGCGTGTTTTCATGAAACCATGCTCATACGACTTACCATGGGCTAATACATCGTGAATGGCCAGTATTTTGAATTTTTGAGACGGTGCACGAAAAACCGATCGAAACTCGACTCGCGTGCAACTGCGTGCAAAGTTTATGACCGTCATATTTTTTTGCGAAAGCATGCTTGTACGACTTCTCATGGCCTAATAAGACGGGAAAGACCAGTGTTTTGAATTTCCGAGACGGTGCACTAAAAACCGATCGAATCTCGACTCTGCGCAAAGTTTATGACCGTCGCATTTTTTCGTGAAACCATACTCATACGACTTACCATGGGCTAATACATCGTGAATGGCCAGTATTTTGAATTTCCAAGACGGTGCACGAAAAACCGATCGAAACTCGACTCTGCGCAAAGTTCGTGCAAATTTTATGACCGTTGTATTTTTTTGCGAAAGCGTGCTTGTACGACTTCCTATGGGCTAATAAGACTGGAAAGACCAGTATTTTGAATTTCCACGATGGTGCACGAAAAACCGATCGAAACTCGACTCTGCGCAAAGTTTATGACCGTCACATTTTTTCGTGAAACCATGCTCATACGACTTACCATGGGCTAATACTTCGAGAATGGCCAGTATTTTGAATTTTTGAGACGGTGCACGAAAAATCGATCGAAACTCGACTCGCGCGCGACTTCGCGCAAAGTTTATGACCGTCGTATTTTTTTGCGAAAGCGTGCTTGTATGACTTCCCATGGGTTAATAAGACGGGAAAGACCAGTATTTTGAATTTCCGAGACGGTGCACGAAAAACCGATCGAATCTCGGCTCTCCGTAAAGTTTATGACCGTCGCATTTTTTCGTGAAACCATGCTCATACGACTTACCATGGACTAATACTTCGTTAAAGGCCAGTATTTTGAATTTTTGAGACGGTGCACGAAAAACCGATCGACACTCGACTCTGCACGCAACTTGGTGCAAAGTTTATGACCATCATATTTTTTTGCGAAAGCGTGCTTGTACGACTTCCCATGGGCTAATAAGACGGGAAAGACAAGTATTTTGAATATCCGAGACGGTGCACGAAAACCGATCGAAACTCGACTCTGCGAAAGTTTATGACCGTCGTGTTTTTTCGTGAAACCTTGCTCACATGACTAACCATGGGCTAATACATTGTGAATCGCCAGTATTTTGAATTTCCGAGACCGTGCATGAAAAACCGATCGAAACTCGACTCAGCGCGCGACTTCAAGCAAAGTTTATGACCATCGTATTTTTTTGCTAAAGCGTGCTTGTACGACTTCCCATGGGCTAATAAGATGGGAAACTTGACTCAGCGCAAAGTTCGCGCAAAGTTTATGACCGTCGTATTTTTTTACGAAAGCGTGCTTGGACGACTTCCCATGGGCTAATAAGACGGGAAAGATAAGTATTTTTAATTTCCGAGACGGTGCACGAAAAATCGATCGAAACTCGACTCTGCGCAAAGTTCGCGCAAAGTTTATGACCGTCGTATTTTTTTTCGAAAGCGAGCTTGTACGACTTCCCATTGTCTAATAAGACGGGAAAGACCGGTATTTTGAATTTTCGAGTCGGTGCACGAAAAACCGATCGAAACTCGACTCTGCGCAAAGTTTATGACCGTCGCATTTTTTCATGAAACCAAGCT
The DNA here is from genome assembly GCA_029747655.1 of Ensete ventricosum. Lineage (NCBI taxonomy): Eukaryota > Viridiplantae > Streptophyta > Magnoliopsida > Zingiberales > Musaceae > Ensete > Ensete ventricosum. The sequence goes on along the minus strand of JAQQAF010000004.1, from coordinate 27,787,672 downwards.
TATACGACTTACCAGGGGCTAATACATCTTTAATGGCCAGTATTTTGAATTTCCGAGACGGTGCACGAAAAACCGATCAAAACTTGACTCTGCCCAAAGTTCGCGCAAAGTTTATGACCGTCATATTTTTTTGCGAAAGCGTGCTTATACGACTTCCCATGGGCTAATAAGACGGGAAAGACCTGTATTTTGAATTTCCGAGATGGTGCACAAAAAACCGATCGAATCTCGACTATGCGCAAAGTTTATGACCGTCGCATTTTTTCGTGAAACCATGCTCATACGACTTTCCATGGGCTAATAAATCGTGAATGGCCAGTATTTTGAATTTTCGAGACGGTGCATGAAAAACCGATCGAAACTCGACTCAGCGCGCGACTTCGAGCAAAATTTATAACCGTCGTATTTTTTTTCGAAAGCGTGCTTGTACTACTTCCCATGGGCTAATAAGACGGGAAAGACCAGCATTTTGAATTTCCGAGACGGTGCACGAAAAAATAATCGAAACTCGACTCTGCGCAAAGTTTATGACCGTCGTATTTTTTCGTGAAACCATGCTCATACGACTTACCATGGGCTAATACTTCGAGAATGGCCAGTATTTTGAATTTTTGAGACGGTGCACGAAAAACCGATCGAAACTCGACTCGCGCGTGACTTCGCGCAAAGTTTATGACCATCGTATTTTATTGCAAAAGCGTGCTTGTACGACTTCCCGGGCTACATCTGCATGGAACCAAATTAGACGACGAAACAACAAGTGGATCCCAAGTAGTTGGACATGGGATAGTCCATGCTCACAGCGACATTCCTTATGTACATGGCAGGCCCTTCTCGGCAAACTTCCTACGATCGACAATATGCAGCGAAGAGGTATTTATATTGTAAATCGGTGCTCTTTGTGTATGCAAAAGGAAGAAAGTGTTGACGATCTCTACTTTGCTTGTGATTATTCATCTTGGATATGAAAGGAGATCTTGAAGCGATTTGATCTTCAAAGGCTACCACGGCCAAACTTGCATCATGAACTAGAAAGGCTAATGCAAGGCTTCTCAAGAAAGGGTCCTCTTACACAACTAGCAAGAATTATATTCAGATGTGCTATTTGGTGGATTTGGAAGGAGAGGTGTGGCAGAATTTTTGAGTGTCACAACATGAACAAAGCTCAAATTCTGATAGAGATTCTTCAGGACTCACGATCATGCATGGAGAAAGAATTGAATATAGAGCACCTAACAAGAAGAGAGAAAGAGATTTTCACAAGATTCAATTTTTTCATTAGTCAATAATCACTCGAATAATGATGAAGATTGTAATGTATTATGGGGCAAAGCTTATATTTTGTGATGTATCCACAAGTACTCCAGAACAGTCTAGCTATTGCATTTTATTATTTATTAACTTCCTTGTGCTACTCTTGGAAATGAGTTTGATGAAGTGTGCCCATTTCACCTTCTTTAGGTGGGGTACAATCTTCTCGACTACACTAAGAGACTTCAGGCTTTAGTCTATGGCTTGTGTAGACAAAGCTTCTTTGTACAAATCTTTTACAAAATACATTATCTTTACTTACAAAAAAAAAACAAGAATAATCCGATCTGCTGCATGTGATATTGTGATTCTTGTGGAAACAAAAATTAAAACTCATCGTGTTCGAGTTCAGAAGAATTTAATATGGCCTGAGGCATAACTTTTTACTAATGATTTACAGGATACTTATGGTCGAGTATGGGTCTTATGGCATCCTAACCTTGTTACTGCTTGGTTTATTTCTGCTACTAATCGATTCATTCATCTTAAGGCAGAGGATGAACAGACTGGATGTCAATTCAATATTATCGGTATTTACGCATCTAACAGTATGTCTGACAAGAATGCTCTATGGTGTGATCTGGTTAGCATTGCAAATAGTTATCCTATAGTAACTTGGATTGTTCTCGGTGACTTTAATACTATCAGATACACAAATGAGAAAGTGGGGGGTAGAGTGCTTTCCGAATGTCAGCTTCAACATTTTAATGATTGTATATATACTGCTGCATTGACTGACATGAAATCTATAGGTGATTGTTTCTCATGGAACAATCAAAGTGCTGCTGATAGAAAAATTATGGCTCGACTTGACAGATGTTTGATTAATCAGGAATGGTTAGCAGTTTTCCCAGATTCACTTCTTGAGTACGGTGCTAAGTTATTTTCGGATCACTCTATTATGCATATACATGCATATAAAGCACTACCCAGAGTCAAGAAACCTTTTAGATTTTTTAATATGTGGAGTTCTCACACTAAGTTCCTCGAAGTTATTAAGTCAGCTTGGGACATTAATGTGTTTGGTTCTCCCCCTTACATCCTATGTCAAAAACTAAAAGCATGCAAAGCAGCACTTAAGGAGTGGAATTCAACAACATTTGGAAATATCACCAACAGGGTTCAGTTATGCAAGAAAGAACTTATGGCAGTGCAAAGCGAGCTAAATCTTCAACCTCCGGATGTGAATCTTATATACAAAGAGGCTGCTGCTAGAAATAACTTTATGCAAGCTTTGAAGCAGGAGGAATGCTTTTTGAAACAGAAGTCACGACAGCATTGGCTTACTCTAGGGGATTCTAATACGAAGTGAATCTGGGAAAACTGGGAAAACTGGGAAAATAACTTAGCACCGTACTCAAGAAGTGAATCTGGGAAAACTGCTAACCATTCCTGATTAATCAAACATCTGTCAAGTCGAGCCATAATTTTTCTATCAGCAGCACTTTGATTATTCCATGAGAAACAATCACCTATAGATTTCATGTCAGTCAATGCAACAGTATATATACAATCATTAAAATGTTGAAGCTGACATTCGGAAAGCACTCTACCCCCCACTTTCTCATTTGTGTATCTGACAGTATTAAAGTCACCGAGAACAACCCAAGGTACTGTAAGATAACTATTTCCAGTGCTAATCAGATCACGCCAAAGAGCATTCATGTCAGACATACTGTTAGATGCATAAATACCGATAATATTGAATTGACATCCAGTCTGTTTATCCTCTGCCTTAAGATGAATGAATTGATTAGTAGCAGAAATAAACCAAGCAGTAACAAGGTTAGGATGCCATAAGACCCAAACTCGACCATAAGTATCCTGAGAATCATTAGTAAAAAGTTCTACCTCAGGCCATATTAAATTCTTCTGAACTCGAACAAGATGAGTTTTAATTTTTGTTTCCACAAGAATCATAATATCACATGCAGCAGATCGAATTATTCTATTGAGCTCCCGACATTTCTCAGTCTTATTAAGTCCACGAACATTCCAACAGATTATTTTCATCAATACTAGATAGAAGGAAAAGCATGCGATTTTGGGAGGACACTACCATCCTTTTTCTTATCCTTTGATTTTGCATGGTCCTCTCGCATAATATCTTTACCCTTTAATCCTTTATTCCTATATTTATCCACCTCATCCACAGCTTGCAAATGTTTAAATTTTTGCGTACCTTGAGGCAAGAAGTCCTGAATAGCGGGATGTGTCGAAAAGCGATGAGTTTGGTGAGTTGCAATGGCTTGGTTCCCAAGAGGTTGTTGAAATGAAATTTCCTAATTATTAGAAAGAATGATTCGTAAGGCGAGGTTGTTATTGGGGAGTGAGAACCATGGGAAGCTCCAGCAATGAAAGTTTATAATCGTCGCATTTTTCATGAACTCATACGACTTAACATGGGCTAATACATCGTGAATGACCAGTATTTTAAATTTCCGAGATAGTGCATTTAAAACCGATCGAAACTCGACTCAGCGCGCAACTTCGAGCAAAGTTTATGACCGTCGTAATTTTTTACGAATGCGAACTTGTACGACTTCCCATGGGCTAATAAGACGGGAAAGACCAGTATTTTGAATTTTTGAGACGGTGCACGAAAAACCGATCGAATCTCGACTCTGCGCAAAGTTTATGACCGTCGTATTTTTTCGCGAAACCATGCTCATACGACTTACCATGGGCTAATACATCGTGAATGGCCAGTATTTTGAATTTCTGAGACTATGCACGAAAAACCGATCGAAACTTGACACGCGCGCGACTTCGCGCAAAGTTTATGACCGTCGTATTTTTTTGCGAAAGCATGCTTGTACGACTTCTCATGGGCTAATAAGACGGGAAAGACTAGTATTTTGAATTTCCGAGATAGTGCACGAAAACCGATCGAAACTCGACTCTGCGCAAAGTTTATGACCGTCACGTTTTTTCGTAAAACCATGTTCATACGACTTCCCATGGGCTAATAAGACGGGAAAGACCAAAATTTTGAATTTCCGAGACGGTGCACGAAAAACCGATCGAAACTCGACACAGCGCGCGACTTCGAGCAAAGTTTTTGACCGTCGTATTTTTTTGCGAAAGCGAACTTGTACGACTTCTCATGGGCTAATAAGATGGGAAAGACCAGTATTTTGAATTTTTGAGACGGTGCACGAAAAACCGATCGAATCTCGACTCTGCGCAAAGTTTATGACCGTCGCATTTTTTCGCGAAACCATGTTCATACGACTTACCATGGGCTAATACATCGTGAATGGCCAGTATTTTGAATTTCTGAGACGGTGCACGAAAAATCGATCGAAACTTGACACGCGCGCGACTTCGCGCAAAGTTTATGACCGTCGTATTTTTTTGCGAAAGCATGCTTGTACGACTTCTCATGGGCTAATAAGACGGGAAAGACCAGTATTTTGAATTTCCGAGATGGTGCACGAAAAACCGATCGAAACTCGACTCTGCGCAAAGTTTATGACCGTCGCATTTTTTCGTGAAACCATGTTCATACGACTTACCATGGAATACACCGTGAATGGCCAGTATTTTGAATTTCCGAGATGGTGCACGAAAAAATGATCGAAACTCGACTCGCGCGCGACTTCGTGCAATGTTTATAACCGTCGTATTTTTTGTGAAAGCGTACTTGTATGACTTCCCATGGGCTAATAAGACGGGAAAGACCAGTATTTTGAATTTCCGAGATGGTGCACGAAAAACCGATCGAAACTCAACTCTGCGCAAAGTTTATGACCGTCGTGTTTTTTCATGAAACCATGCTCATACGACTTACCATAGGCTAATACATCGTGAATGGCCAGTATTTTGAATTTCTGAGACGGTGCATGAAAAACCGATCGAAAATTGACTCGCGCGCGACTTGCGCAAAGTTTATGACCGTCGTATTTTTTTGCGAAAGCGTGCTTGTATGATTTCTCATGGGCTAATAAGATAGGAAAGACCAGTATTTTGAATTTCCGAGACAGTGCACGAAAAACCGATCGAAACTCGACTCTGCGCAAAGTTTTTGACCGTCACGTTTTTTCGTGAAACCATGCTCATACGACTTACCATGGGCTAATACATCGTGAATGGCCTGTATTTTAAATTTTTGAGACGGTGCATGAAAAACCGATCGAAACTCGACTCGCGCGCGACTTCGTACAAAGTTTATTACCGTCGTATTTTGAATTTCCGAGACGGTGCATGAAAAACCGATCAAAAGTCGACTCAGCGCGCGACTTCGAGCAAAGTTTATGACCATCATATTTTTTGCGAAAGCGTACTTGTATGACTTCCCATGGGCTAATAAGACGGGAAAGACATGCTTTTTGAATTTCCGAGACGGTGCACGAAAAACCAATCGAAACTCGACTCTGCGCAAAGTTTATGACCGTCGCGTTTTTTCGTGAACCATGCTCATACTACTTACCATGGACTAATACTTCGAGAATGCGAGTATTTTGAATTTCCGAGACGGTGAACGAAAAACCGATCGAAACTCGACTCGCGCGTGACTTCGCGCAAAGTTTATGACCATCGTATTTTTTTGCGAAAGAGTGCTTGTACGACTTCCTATGGGCTAATAAGACGGGAAAAACCAGTATTTTGAATTTCCGAGACGATGCACGAAAAACCGATCGAAACTCGACTATGCGCAAAGTTTATGACCTTTGCATTTTTTCGTGAAACCATGCTCATATGACTTACCATTGGCTAATACATCGTGAATGGCCAGTATTTTGAATTTCTGAGATGGTGCACGAAAAACCGATCGAATCTCGACTCAGCACGCGACTTCGCGCAAAGTTTTTGACCATCGTATTTTTTTGCTTAAGCGATCTTGTATGACTTCCCATGGGCTAATAAGGCGGGAAAGACCAGTATTTTGAATTTCCGAGATGGTTCATGAAAAACCGATCGAATCTTGACTCTGCGCAGTCGTAAGCTAAACTATGCAAAGAGCAAGTATATGTGGGTGCTTGCATTGACAATAAGGATCATATTGCTCAAACATTGGGAGTTGCGGAAGGAAATTTACCGGTTCCTTACTTGGGTCTTCCACTTATATCCACTGGAATCAACAAAGTCTCCTGTCAGCCTATCCTACAAAAAATTAAGAACATAATTTCCTCTTGGAAAAAGGCTTCTTTCTAAAGCTGGACGACTTGAACTTATTCGATCTGTGTTGGTCTCATGCATTCCTTCTACCTGTCGGGCTTCTCCATGATATTGATAAATTACTTATAAACTTCTTTTGGAATAGCACAGATGGTAAGGCAATGCACATGGTGAATTGGGACAATATTTGCAAACCGAATGATGAAGGGGGTCTGAATCTTCGACATATTAGAGATTGGAATAAAGATTGTATGGTAAAGCAATTATGGGATATTTTACAAAACAAGTCTTCTTTATGGTCACAATGGGTACCTAACCAAGGACTCAGCACGTGACTTCGTGCAAAGTTTCTGACCGTCGTATTTTTTTGCGAGAAAGTGCTTGTACGACTTCCCATGGGCTAATAAGACGGGAAAGACCAGTATTTTGAATTTCCGAGACGGTGCACGAAAAACCGATCGAAACTCGACTCTGCGCAAAGTTTATGACCATCACGTTTTTTCGTGAAACCATGCTCATACGACTTACCATGGGCTAGTACATCGTGAATGGCCAGTATTTTAAATTTTCGGGATGGTGCACGAAAAATCGATCGAAACTCGACTCGCACGTGACTTCGTGCAAAGTTTATGACCGTCGTATTTTTTTGCGAAAGCGTGCTTGTACGACTTCCCATGGGCTAATAAGACGGGAAAGACTAGTATTTTGAATTTTCGAGACGGTGCACGAAAAACCGATCGAAACTCGACTCTGCGCAAAGTTTATGACCGTCGCATTTTATCATGAAACCATGCTCATACGACTTACTATGGGCTGGCTAATACATCGTGAATGACCAATATTTTGAATTTCCGAGATGGTGCACGAAAAACCGATCGAAACTCGACTCGCGCGCGACTTCGTGAAAAGTTTATGACCGTCGTATTTTTTTGCGAAAGCGTGCTTGTACGACTTCCCATGGATGGGAAAGACCAGTATTTTGAATTTCCGAGACGGTGCACGAAAAACCGATCGAAACTCGACTCTGCGCAAAGTTTATGACCATCGTGTTTTTTCGTGAAACCATGCTCATACGACTTACCATGGGCTAAAACATCGTGAATGGCCAGTATTTTGAATTTCCGGGATGGTGCATGAAAAATCGATCGAAACTCAACTCGCACGCGACTTCAAGCAAAGTTTATGACCGTCGTATTTTTTTGCGAAAGCGTGCTTGTACGACTTCCCAGGGGCTAATAAGACGGGAAAGACTAGTATTTTGAATTTCCGAGACGGTGCACGAAAAATCGATCGAAACTCGACTCTGCGCAAAGTTTATGACCGTCGCGTTTTATCGTGAAACCATGCTCATACGACTTACTATGGGCTAATACTTCGTGAATGACCAATATTTTGAATTTCCGGGATGGTGCACGAAAAACCGATCGAAACTCGACTCGCGCGCAACTTCGTGAAAAGTTTATGACCGTCGTCTTTTTTTGTGAAAGCGTGCTTGTACGACTTCCCTTGGGCTAATAAGACGGGAAAGTCCAGTATTTTGAATTTCCGAGACGGTGCACGAAAAACCGATCGAAACTCGACTCTGCCTAAAGTTTATGACCGTCGCATTTTTTCGTGATACCATGCTCATACGACTTACCATGGGCTAATACTTTGAGAATGGCCAGTATTTTGAATTTTCGAGACGGTGCACGAAACACCGATCGAAACTTGACTCGCGCGCGACATCGCGTAAAGTTTATGACCGTCGTATTTTTTTGCGAAAGCGTGCTTGTACGACTTCCCATGGGCTAATAAGACGGGAATGACCAGTATTTTGAATTTCCGAGACGGTGCACGAAAGACCGATCGAAACTCGACTCTGCGCAAAGTTTATGACCGTCGCGTTTTTTCGTGAAACCATGCTCATACGACTTACCTTGGGCTAATACATCGTGAATGGCCAGTATTTTGAATTTCCGAGATGGTGCACGAAAAACCGATCGAAACTCGACTCGCGCGTGACTTCGTGCAAAGTTTATGATCGTCGTATTTTTTTGCGAAAGCGTGCTTGTACGACTTCCCATGGGCTAATAAGATGGGAAAGACCAGTATTTTGAATTTTTGAGACGGTGCACGAAAAACCGATCGAAACTCGACTCTGCGCAAAGTTTTTGACCGTCGCGTTTTTTCGTGAAACCATGCTCATACGACTTACTATGGGCTAATAAATCGTGAATGACCAGTATTTTGAATTTCCGGGATGGTGCACGAAAAACCGATCGAAACTCGACTCGCGCGTGACTTCGTGCAAAGTTTATGACCGTCGTATTTTTTTGCGAAAGCGTGCTTGTACGACTTCCCATGGGCTAATAAGACGGGAAAGATCAGTATTTTGAATTTTCGAGACGGTGCATGAAAAATCGATCGAAACTCGACTCTGCGCAAAGTTTATGACCATCGTGTCTTTTCGTGAAACCATGCTCATACGACTTACTTTGGGCTAATACATCGTGAATGACCAGTATTTTGAATTTCCGGGATGGTGCACGAAAAACCGATCGAAACTCGACTCTGCGCAAAGTTTATGACCGTCGCATTTTTTCGTGATACCTTGCTCATACGACTTACCATGGGCTAATACTTCGAGAATGGCCAGTATTTTGAATTTCCGAGACGGTGCACGAAAAACCGATCGAAACTTGACTCGCGCGCAACATCGCGCAAAGTTTATGACCGTCGTATTTTTTTCGACAGCGTGTTGGTACCACTTCCCATGGGCTAATAAGACGGGAAAGACCAGTATTTTGAATTTCCGAGACGGTGCACGAAAGACTGATCGAAACTCGACTCTGCGCAAAGTTTATGACCGTCGTGTTTTTTCGTGAAACCATGCTCATACGACTTACCATGGGCTAATACGTCGTGAATGGCCAGTATTTTGAATTTCCGAGATGGTGCACGAACAACCGATCGAAACTCGACTCGCGCGTGACTTCATGCAAAGTTTATGACCGTCGTATTTTTTTGCGAAAGCGAGCTTGTTCGACTTCCATGGGATAATAAGACGGGAAAGACCGGTATTTTGAATTTCCGAGACGGTGCACGAAAAACCGATCGAAACTCGACTCTGCGCAAAGTTTATGACCGTCACCTTTTTTCGTGAAACCATGCTCATACGACTTACTATGGGCTAATACATCGTGAATGGCCAGTATTTTGAATTTTTGAGATGGTGCACGAAAAACCGATCGAAACTCGACTCTGCGCATAGTTTATGACCGTCGTGTTTTTTCGTGAAACCATGCTCATATGACGTACCATGGGCTAATACATCGTGAATGGCCAGTATTTTGAATTTCTGGGATGGTGCACGAAAAATCGATCGAAACTCGACTCGCACGCGACTTCATGCAAAGTTTATGACCGTCGTATTTTTTTGCGAAAGCATGCTTGTACGACTTCCCATGGGCTAATAAGACGGGAAAGACCAGTATTTTGAATTTCCGAGACGGTGCACGAAAAACCGATCGAAACTCGACTCTGCGCAAAGTTTATGACCGTCACGTTTTTTCGTGAAACCATGCTCATACGACTAATTATGGGCTAATACATCGTGAATGGCCAGTATTTTGAATTTCCGAGATGGTGCATGAAAAACCGATCGAAACTCGACTCGCGCGCGACTTCGTGCAAAAGTTTATGACTATCGTATTTTTTTGCGAAAGTGTGCTTGTACGACCCATCGGCTAATAAGACGAAAAAGACCAGTATTTTCAATTTCTGAGACGGTGCACGAAAAACCGATCGAAACTCGACTCTGCGCAAAGTTTATGACCGTCGCATTTTTTCGTGAAACCATGCTCATACGACTTTCGTGAATGCCCTGTATTTTGAATTTCCGAGACGGTGCACGAAAAACCGATCGAAACACAACTCGCGCGCGACTTCGCGCAAAGTTTATGACCGTCATATTTTTTTGCGAAAGCGTGCTTGTACGACTTCCCATGCATTGGCTAATAAGATGGGAAAGACAAGTATTTTGAATTTCCGAGACGGTGCACGACAAAATCGATCGAAACTCGACTCTGCGCAAAGTTTATGACCGTCGCGTTTTTTCATGAACCATGCTCATACGACTTACCATGGGCAAATAAATACATCGTGAATGGCCAGTATTTTAAAATTTTGAGACGGTGCACGAATAATCGATCGAAACTCGACACAGCGCGCGACTTCGCGCAAAGTTTTTGACCGTCGTATTTTTTTGTGAAAGCGAGCTTTTACGACTTCCCATTAAGACGGGAAAGACCAGTATTTTGAATTTTCGAAACGGTGCACGAATAACCGATCGAAAGTCGACTCTGCGCAATGTTTATGACCATCGCGTTTTTTCGTGAAACCATGCTCATACAACTTACCATGGGCTAAAACATCGTGAATGGCCAGTATTTTGAATTTCCGGGATGGTGCACGAAAAATCGATCGAAACTCGACTCGCACGCGACTTCTTGCAAAATTTATGACCGTCGTATTTTTTTGCGAAAGCGTGCTTGTACGACTTCCCATGGGCTAATAAGACGGGAAAGACCAGTATTTTGAATTTCCGAGACGGTGCACGGAAAACCGATCGAAACTCGACTCTACGCAAAGTTTATGATCGTCGCGTTTTTTCGTGAAACCATGCTCATTCGACTTACCATGGGCTAATACATCGTGAATGGTCAGTATTTTGAATTTCTGAGATGGTGCACGAAAAACCGATCGAAACTCGACTCGCGCGTGACTTCGTACAAAGTTTATGACCGTCACGTTTTTTCGTGAAACCAAGCTCATACGACTTACCATGGGCTAATACATCGTGAATGGCCTATATTTTGAATTTCCGAGACGGTGCACGAAAAACCGATCGAAACTTGACTTTGCGCAAAGTTTATGACCGTCGTGTTTTTTCGTGAAACCATGCTCATACGACTTACCATGGGCTAATAAATCGTGAAAGGCCAGTATTTTGAATTTCCGAGATGGTGCACGAAAAACCGATCGAAACTCGACGCGCGCATGACTTCGTACAAAGTTTATGACCGTCGTATTTTTTTGCGAAAGCGTGCTTGTACGACTTCCCATGGGCTAATAAGACGGGAAAGACCAGTATTTTGAATTTCTGTGACGGTGCTCGAAAAACCGATCGAAACTCGACTCTGTGCAAAGTTTATGACCATCGCGTTTTTTCGTGAAACCATGCTCATACGACTTAACTTGGGCTAAAACATCGTGAATGTTTAGTATTTTGAATTTCCGAGATGGTGCACGAAAAACTGATCGAAACTCGACTCGCGCGTGACTTCGTGCAAAGTTTATGACCGTCGTATTTTTTTGCGAAAGCGTGCTTGTACAGCTTCCCACGGACTAATAAGATGGGAAAGACCAGTATTTTGAATTTCCGAGACGGTGCACGAAAAATCGAAAGAAACTCGACTCTGCGCAAAGTTTATGACCGTCGCGTTTTATCGTGAAACCATGCTCATACGACTTACTTTGGGCTAATACATCGTGAATGACCAGTATTTTAAATTTCTGGGATGGTGCACGAAAAACCGATCGAAACTCGACTCTGCGCAAAGTTTATGACCGTCGCATTTTTTCGTGATACCATGCTCATACGACTTACCATGGGCTAATACTTCGAGAATGGCCAGTATTTTGAATTTCCGAGACGGTGCATGAAAAATCGATCGAAACTTGACTCGCGCACGACATCGCGTAAAGTTTATGACCGTCGTATTTTTTTCGACAACGTGTTGGTATGACTTCCCATGGGCTAATAAGACGGGAAAGACCAGTATTTTGAATTTCCGAGACGGTGCACGAAAGACCGATCGAAACTCGACTCTGCGCAGAGTTTATGACCGTCGCATTTTTTCGTGAAACCATGCTCATACGACTTACCATGGGCTAATACATCGTGAATGGCCAGTATTTTGAATTTCCGAGATGGTGCACGAAAAAACCGATCGAAACTCGACTCGCGCGTGACTTCATGCAAAGTTTATGACCGTCGTATTTTTTTGCGAAAGCGAGCTTGTTCGACTTCCCATGGGCTAATAAGACGGGAAAGACCAGTATTTTGAATTTCCGAGACGGTGCACGAAAAAACCGATCGAAACTCGACTCTGCGCAAAGTTTATGACCGTCGCATTTTTTCGTGAAACCATGCTCATACGACTTACTATGGGCTAATACATCGTGAATGGCCAGTATTTTGAATTTCCGAGATGGTGCACGAAAAACCGATCGAAACTCGACTCGCCCGCGACTTCGTGGAAAAGTTTATGACTGTCGTAATTTTTTTGCGAAAGCGTGCTTGTACGACCCATGGGCTAATAAGACGGAAAAGACCAGTATTTTCAATTTTTGAGACGGTGCACGAAAAATCGATCGAAACTCGACTCTGCGCAAAGTTTATGACCGTCGCGTTTTTTCGTGAAACCATGCTCATACGACTTACTATGGGCTGGCTAATACATCGTGAATGACCAATATTTTGAATTTCCGGGATGGTGCACGAAAAACCGATCGAAACTCGACTCGCGCGCGACTTCGTGCAAAGTTTATGACCGTCGTATTTTTTTGCGAAAGCGTGCTTGTACGACTTCCCATGGGCTAATAAGACGGGAAAGACCAGTATTTTGAATTTCCGAGACAGTGCATGAAAAACCGATCGAAACTCGACTCAGCGCGCGACTTCGAGCAAAGTTTATGATCGTCGTATTTTTTTGCGAAAGCGTGCGTGTACGACTTCCCATGGGCTAATAAGACGGGAAAGACCAGCATTTTGAATTTCCGAGTCGGTGCACGAAAAACCGATCGAAACTCGACTCGGCGCAAAGTTTATGACCATCACGTTTTTTCGTGAAACCATGCTCATACAACTTACCATGGGCTAATACATCGTGAATGGCTAGTATTTTAAATTTCTGGGATGGTGCACGAAAAACCGATCGAAACTCGACTCGCACGTGACTTCGTGCAAAGTTTATGACCGTCGTATTTTTTTATGAAAGCGTGCTTGTACGACTTCCCATGGGCTAATAAGACGGGAAAGACTAGTATTTTGAATTTTCGAGACGGAGCACGAAAAACCGATCGAAACTCGACTCTGCGCAAAGTTTATGACCGTCGCATTTTATCGTGAAACCATGCTCATACGACTTACTATGGGCTGGCTAATACATCGTGAATGACCAATATTTTGAATTTCCGGGATAGTGCACGAAAAACCGATCGAAACTCGACTCGCGCGCGACTTCGTGAAAAGTTTATGACCGTCGTATTTTTTTGCGAAAGCGTGCTTGTACGACTTCCCATGGATGGGAAAGACCAGTATTTTGAATTTCCGAGACGGTGCACGAAAAACCGATCGAAACTCGACTCTGCGCAAAGATTATGACTGTCGCATTTTTTCGTGATACCATGCTCATACAACTTATCTTGGGCTAATACTTCGAGAATGGCCAGTATTTTGAATTTCCTAGACAATGCACAAAAAACCGATCGAAACTTGACTCGCGCGCGACATCGCGCAAAGTTTATGACCGTCGTATTTTTTTGCGAAAGCGTGCTTGTACGACTTCCCATGGGCTAATAAGACGGGAAAGACCAGTATTTTGAATTTCCGAGACGGTGCACGAAAAACCGATCGAAACTCGACTCTGCGCAAAGTTTATGACCGTCGCGTTTTTTCGTGAAACCATGCTCATACGACTTACCATGGGCTAATACATCGTGAATGGCCAGTATTTTGAATTTCCGAGATGGTGCACGAAAAACTGATCAAAACTCGACTCGCGTGTGACTTCGTGCAAAGTTTATGACCGTCGTATTTTTTTGCGAGAGCATGCGTGTACGACTTCCCATGGGCTAAGAAGACGGGAAAGACCAGTATTTAGAATTTCCGAGACAGTGCACGAAAAACCGATCGAAACTCGACTCAGCGCGCGACTTCGAGCAAAGTTTATGACCGTCGTATTTTTTTGCGAAAGCGTGCTTGTACGACTTCCCATGGGCTAATAAGACGGGAAAGACCAACATTTTGAATTTCCGAGACGGTGCAAGAAAAACCGATCGAAACTCGACACTGCGCAAAGTTTATGACCGTCGTGTTTTTTTGTGAAACCATGCTCAAACGACTTACCATGGGCTAAAACATCGTGAATGGCCAGTATTTTGAATTTCCGGGATGGTGCACGAAAAATCGATCGAAACTCAACTCGCACGCGACTTCAAGCAAAGTTTATGACCGTCGTATTTTTTTGCGAAAGCGTGCTTGTACGACTTCCCAGGGGCTAATAAGACGGGAAAGACTAGTATTTTGAATTTCCGAGACGGTGCACGAAAAATCGATCGAAACTCGACTCTGCGCAAAGTTTATGACCGTCGCATTTTATCGTGAAACCATGCTCATACGACTTACCATGGGCTAAAACATCGTGAATGGCCAGTATTTTGAATTTCCGGGATGGTGCACGAAAAACCGATCGAAACTCGACTCGCGCGCAACTTCGTGAAAAGTTTATGACCGTCGTCTTTTTTTGTGAAAGCGTGCTTGTACGACTTCCCTTGGGCTAATAAGATGGGAAAGTCCAGTATTTTGAATTTCCGAGACAGTGCACGAAAAACCGATCGAAACTCGACTCTGCCCAAAGTTTAGGACCGTCGCATTTTTTCGTGATACCATGCTCATACGACTTACCATGGATTAACTTTGAGAATGGCCAGTATTTTGAATTTCCAACACGGTGCACGAAACACCGATCGAAACATGACTCGCGCGCGATATCGCGTAAAGTTTATGACCGTCGTATTTTTTTGCGAAAGCGTGCTTGTACGACTTCCCATGGGCTAATAAGACGGGAATGACCAGTATTTTGAATTTCCGAGACGGTGCACGAAAGACCGATCGAAACTCGACTCTACGCAAAGTTTATGATCGTCGCGTTTTTTCGTGAAACCATGCTCATACGACTTACCCTGGGCTAATACATCGTGAATGGCCAGTATTTTGAATTTCCGAGATGGTGCACGAAAAACCAATCGAAACTCGACTCGCGCGTGACTTCGTGCAAAGTTTATGATCGTCGTATTTTTTTGCGGAAAGCGTGCTTGTACGACTTCCGATGGGCTAATAAGACGGGAAAGACCAGTATTTTGAATTTTTGAGACGGTGCACGAAAAAACCGATCGAAACTCGACTCTGCGCAATGTTTTTGACCGTCGCATTTTTCGTGTGAACCATGCTCATACGACTTACTATGGGCTAATACATCGTGAATGGCCAGTATTTTGAATTTCCGAGATGGTGCACGAAAAACCGATCGAAACTCGACTCGCCCGCGACTTCGTGGAAAAGTTTATGACTGTCGTATTTTTTTGCGAAATGCGTGCTTGTACGACCCATGGGCTAATAAGACGGAAAAGACCAGTATTTTCAATTTTTGAGACGGTGCACGAAAAATCGATCGAAACTCGACTCTGCGCAAAGTTTATGACCGTCGCGTTTTTTCGTGAAACCATGCTCATACGACTTACCATGGGCTAATACATCGTGAATGCCCTGTATTTTGAATTTCCGAGACGGTGCACGAAAAAACCGATCGAAACACAACTCGCGCGTGACTTCGCGCAAAGTTTATGACCGTCATATTTTTTTGCGAAAGCGTGCTTGTACGACTTCCCATGCATGGTCTAATAAGACGGGAATGGCCAGTATTTTGAATTTCTGAGACGGTGCACGACAAAATCGATCGAAACTCGACTCTGCGCAAAGTTTATGACCGTCGCGTTTTTTCATGAACCATGCTCATACGACTTACCATGGGCAAATATATACATTGTGAATGGCCAGTATTTTAAAATTTCGAGACGGTGCACGAAAAATCGATCGAAACTCGATTCAACGCGCGACTTCGAGCAAAGTTTATGACCGTGGTATTTTTTTGCGAAAGCGTGCTTGTATGACTTCCCATGGGCTAATAAGACGGGAAAGACCAGCATTTTGAATTTCCGAGACGGTGCACGAAAAACTGATCGAAACTCGACTCTGCGCAAAGTTTATGACCGTCGTGTTTTTTCGTGAAACCATGCTCATACGACTTACCATGGGCTAATACATCGTCAATGGCCAGTATTTTGAATTTCCGGGATGGTGCACGAAAAATCGATCGAAACTCGACTCGCACGCGACTTCTTGCAATATTTATGACCGTCGTATTTTTTTGCGAAAGCGTGCTTGTACGACTTCCCATGGGAAAGACCGGTATTTTGAATTTCCGAGACGGTGCACGGAAAACCGATCGAAACTCGACTCTACGCAAAGTTTATGACCGTCACGTTTTTTCGTGAAACCATGCTCATTCGACTTACCATGGGCTAATACATCGTGAATGGTCAGTATTTTGAATTTCCGAGATGGTGCACGAAAAACCGATCGAAACTCGACTCATGCGCGACTTCGTGCAAAGTTTATGACCATCGTATTTTTTTGTGAAAGCGTGATTGTACGACTTCCGATGGGCTAATACGACGGGAAAGGCCAGTATTTTGAATTTTCGAGACGGTGCTCGAAAAACCGATCGAAACTCGACTCTGCGCAAAGTTTATGACCGTCACATTTTTTCGTGAAACCAAGCTCATACGACTTACCATGGGCTAATACATCGTGAATGGACTGTATTTTGAATTTCCGAGATAATGCACGAAAAACCGATCGAAACTCGAGTCTGCGCAAAGTTTATGACCGTCGTGTTTTTTCGTGAAACCATGCTCATACGACTTACCATTGGCTAATACATCGTGAATGGCCATTATTTTGAATTTCCGAGATGGTGCACGAAAAACCGATCGAAACTCGACTCGCGCGTGACTTCGTGCAAAGTTTATGACCGTCGTATTTTTTTGCGAAAGCGTGCTTGTACGACTTCCCATGGGCTAATAAGACGGGAAAGACCAGTATTTTGAATTTCCGAGACGATGCACGAAAAACCGATCGAAACTCGACTCTGCGCAAAGTTTATAACCATCGCGTTTTTTCGTGAAACCATGCTCATACGACTTACCATGGGCTAATTCATCGTGAATGGCCAGTATTTTGAATTTCCGAGACAGTGCATGAAAAACCGATCGAAACTCGACTCAGCGCGCGACTTCGTGCAAAGTTTATGACCGTCGTATTTTTTTGCGAAAGCGTGCTTGTACGACTTCCCATGGGCTAATAAGACGGGAAAGACCAGCATTTTGAATTTCCGAGACGGTGCACGAAAAACCGATCGAAACTCGACTCTGCGCAAAGTTTATGACCGTCGTGTTTTTTCGTGAATCCATGCTCATACGACGTACCATGGGCTAATACATCGTCAATGGCCAGTATTTTGAATTTCCGGGATGGTGCACGAAAAATCGATCGAAACTCGACTCGCACACGACTACTTGCAAAATTTATGACCGTCGTATTTTTTTGCGAAAGCGTGCTTGTACGACTTCCCATGGGCTAATAAGATGGGAAAGACCAGTATTTTGAATTTCCGAGACGGTGCACGAAAAACCGATCGAAACTCGACTCTATGCAAAGTTTATGACCGTCGCGTTTTTTCGTGAAACCATGCTCATTCGACTTACCATGGGCTAATACATCGTGAATGGTCAGTATTTTGAATTTATGAGATGGTGCACGAAAAACCGATCGAAACTCGACTCGCGCGTGACTTCGTGTAAAGTTTATGACCGTCGTATTTTTTTCCGAAAGCGTGCTTGTACGACTTCCCATGGGCTGATAAGACGGGAAAGACCAGTATTTTGAATTTCCGAGACGGTGCTCAAAAAACCGATTGAAACTCGACTCTGCGCAAAGTTTATGACCGTCACGTTTTTTCGTGAAACCATGCTCATACGACTTACCATGGGCTAATACATCGTGAATGGCCTGTATTTTGAATTTCCGGGACGGTGCACGGAAAACCGATCGAAACTCGACTCTGCGCAAAGTTTATGACCGTCGTGTTTTTTCGTGAAACCATGCTCATACGACTTACCATGGGCTAATACATCGTGAATGGTCAGTATTTTGAATTTCCGAGATGGTGCACGAAAAACCGATCGAAACTCGACTCGCGCGTGACTTCGTGCAAAGTTTATGACCGTCGTATTTTTTTGCGAAAGCGTGCTTGTATGACTTCCCATGGGCTAATAAGATGGGAAAGACCAGTATTTTGAATTTCCGAGACGATGCACGAAAAACAGATCGAAACTCGACTCTACGCAAAGTTTATGACCATCGCGTTTTTTCGTGAAACCATACTCATACGACTTACCATGGGCTAACACATCGTGAATGGCCAGTATTTTGAATTTTCGAGACAGTGCATGAAAAACCGATCGAAACTTGACTCAGCGCGCGACTTCGTGCAAAGTTTATGACCGTCGTATTTTTTTGCGAAAGCGTGCTTGTACGACTTCCCATGGGCTAATAAGACGGGAAAGACCAGCATTTTGAATTTCCGAGACGGTGCACGATAAACCGATCGAAACTCGACTCTGCGCAAAGTTTATGACCGTCGTGTTTTTTCGTGAAACCATGCTCAAACGACGTACCATGGGCTAATACATCGTCAATGGCCAATATTTTGAATTTTCGGGATGGTGCACGAAAAATCGATCGAAACTCGACTCGCGCGTAACTTCGTGCAAAGTTTATGACCGTCGTATTTTTTTGCGAAAGCGTGCTTGTACGACTTCCCATGGGCTAATAAGACGGGAAAGACCAGTATTTTGAATTTCCGAGACGGTGCTCGAAAAACCGATCGAAACTCGACTCTGCGCAAAGTTTATGACCGTCACGTTTTTTCGTGAAACCACGCTCATACGACTTACCATGGGCTAATACATCGTGAATGGCCTGTATTTTGAATTTCCGAGATGGTGCACGAAAAACCGATCGAAACTCGACTCGTGCGTGACTTCGTGCAAAGTTTATGACCGTCGTATTTTTTTGCGATAGCGTGCTTGTACGACTTCCCATGCGCTAATAAGACGGGAAAGACCAGTATTTTGAATTTTCGAGACGGTGCTCGAAAAACCGATCGAAACTCGACTCTGCGCAAAGTTTATGACCGTCACGTTTTTTCGTGAAACCATGCTCATACGACTTACCATGGGCTAATACATCGTGAATGGCCTGTATTTTGAATTTCCGGGACGGTGCACGAAAAACCGATCGAAACTCGACTCTGCGCAAAGTTTATGACCGTCACGTTTTTTCGTGAAACCATGCTCATACGACTTACCATGGGCTAATACATCGTGAATGGCCTGTATTTTGAATTTCCGGGACGGTGCACCAAAAACCGATCGAAACTCGACTCTGCGCAAAGTTTATGACCGTCACGTTTTTTTGTGAAACCACGCTCATACGACTTACCATGCGCTAATACATCGTGAATGGCCTGTATTTTGAATTTCCGAGATGGTGCACGAAAAATCGATCGAAACTCGACTCGCGCGTGACTTCGTGCAAAGTTTATGACCGTCGTATTTTTTTGCGAAAGGGTGCTTGTATGACTTCCCATGGGCTAATAAGATGGGAAAGACCAGTATTTTGAATTTCCGAGACGATGCACGAAAAACAGATCGAAACTCGACTCTGCGCAAAGTTTATGACCATCGTGTTTTTTCGTGAAACCATACTCATACGACTTACCATGGGCTAATACATCGTGAATGGCCAGTATTTTGAATTTCCGAGACAGTGCATGAAAAACCGATCGAAACTTGACTCAGCGCGCGACTTCGTGCAAAGTTTATGACCGTCGTATTTTTTTGCGAAAGCGTGCTTGTACGACTTCCCATGGGCTAATAAGACGGGAAAGACTAGCATTTTGAATTTCCGAGACGGTGCACGATAAACCGATCGAAACTCGACTCTGCGCAAAGTTTATGACCGTCGTGTTTCTTCGTGAAACCATGCTCATACGACGTACCATGGGCTAATACATCGTCAATGGCCAATATTTTGAATTTCCGGGATGGTGCACGAAAAATCGATCGAAACTCGACTCGCACGCGACCTCTTGAAAAATTTATGACCGTCGTATTTTTTTGCGAAAGCGTGCTTGTACGACTTCCCATGGGCTAATAAGACGGGAATGACCATTATTTTGAATTTCCGAGATGGTGCACGGAAAACAGATCGAAACTCGACTCTACGCAAATTTTATGACCGTCGCGTTTTTTCGTGAAACGATGCTCATTCGACTTACCATGGGCTAATACATCGTGAATGGTCAGTATTTTGAATTTCCGAGATGGTGCACGAAAAACCGATCGAAACTCGACTCGCGCGTGACTTCGTGCAAAGTTTATGACCATCGTATTTTTTTGCGAAAGCGTGCTTGTACGACTTCCCATGGGCTAATAAGACGGGAAAGGCCAGTATTTTGAATTTCCGAGACGGTGCTCGAAAAACCGATCGAAACTCGACTCTGCGCAAAGTTTATGACCGTCACGTTTTTTCGTGAAACCACGCTCATACGACTTACCATGGGCTAATACATCATGAATGGCCAGTATTTTGAATTTCCGAGATGGTGCACGAAAAACCGATCGAAACTCGACTCGTGCGTGACTTCGTGCAAAGTTTATGACCGTCGTATTTTTTTGCGATAGCGTGCTTGTACGACTTCCCATGCGCTAATAAGACGGGAAAGACCAGTATTTTGAATTTTCGAGACGATGCACGAAAAACCGATCGAAACTCGACTCTGCGCAATGTTTATGACCATCACGTTTTTTCGTGAAACCATGCTCATACGACTTACCATGGGCTAAAACATCGTGAATGTTCAGTATTTTGAATTTCCGAGATGGTGCACGAAAAACCGATCGAAACTCGACTCGCGCGTGACTTCGTGCAAAGTTTATGACCGTCGTATTTTTTTGCGAAAGTGTGCTTGTACAGTTTCCCACTGGCTAATAAGATGGGAAAGACCAGTATTTTGAATTTCCGAGACGGTGCACGAAAAATCGATAGAAACTCGACTCTGCGCAAAGTTTATGACCGTCGCGTTTTATCGTGAAACCATGCTCATACGACATACTATGGGCTGGCTAATACATCGTGAATGACCAATATTTTGAATTTTCGGGATCGTGCACGAAAAACCGATCGAAACTCGACTCGCGCGCGACTTCATGAAAAGTTTATGACCGTCGTATTTTTTTGCGAAAGCGTGCTTGTACGACTTCCCTTGGGCTAATAAGACGGGAAAGACCAATATTTTGAATTTCCGAGACGGTGCACGAAAAACCGATCGAAACTCGACTCTGCGCAAAGTTTATGACCGTCGCGTTTTTTCGTGAAACCATGCTCATACGACTTACCATGGGCTAATACATCGTGAATGACCAGTATTTTGAATTTCCGGGATGGTGCACGAAAAACCGATCGAAACTCGACTCTGCGCAAAGTTTATGACCGACGCATTTTTTCGTGATACCATGCTCATACGACTTACCATGGGCTAATACTTCGAGAATGACCAGTATTTTGAATTTCCGAGACATTGCACGAAAAATCGATCGAAACTTGACTCGCGCGCGACATCGCGCAAAGTTGATGACCGTCATATTTTTTTGCGAAAGCGTTCTTGTACGACTTCCCAAGGGCTAATAAGACGGGAAAGACCAGTATTTTGAATTTCCGAGACGGTGCACGAAAAACCGATCGAAACTCGACTCTGCGCAAAGTTTATAACCGTTGCGTTTTTTTGTGAAACCAGGCTCATACGACTTACCTTGGGCTAATACATCGTGAATGGACTGTATTTTGAATTTCCGAGATGGTGCACGAAAAATCGATCGAAACTCGACTCAGCGCAAAGTTTATGACCGTCGTGTTTTTTCGTGAAACCATGCTGATACGACTTACCATGGGCTAATACATCGTGAATGGTCAGTATTTTGAATTTCCGAGATGGTGCACGAAAAACCGATCGAAACTCGACTCGCGCGTGACTTCGTGCGAAGTTTATGACCGTCGTATTTTTTTCCGAAAGCGTGCTTGGACGACTTCCCATGGGCTAATAAGACGGGAAAGACTAGTATTTTGAATTTCCGAGACGGTGCTCGAAAAACCGATCGAAACTCGACTCTGCGCAAAGTTTATGACCGTCACGTTTTTTCGTGAAACCAAGCTCATACGACTTACCATGAGCTAATACATCGTGAATGGCCTATATTTTGAATTTCCGATACGGTGCACGAAAAACCGATCGAGACTCGACACTTCGCAAAGTTTATGACCGTCGCATTTTTTCGTAAAACCATGCTCATACGACTTACCATGGGCTAATACATCGTGAATGGCCAGTATTTTGAATTTTCGAGACAGTGCATGAAAAACCGATCGAAACTTGACTCAGCGCGCGACTTCGTGCAAAGTTTATGACCGTCGTATTTTTTTGCGAAAGCGTGCTTGTACGACTTCCCATGGGCTAATAAGACGGGAAAGACCAGCATTTTGAATTTCCGAGACGGTGCACGATAAACCGATCGAAACTCGACTCTGCGCAAAGTTTATGACCGTCGTGTTTTTTCGTGAAACCATGCTCAAACGACGTACCATGGGCTAATACATCGTCAATGGCCAATATTTTGAATTTCCGGGATGGTGCACGAAAAATCGATCGAAACTCGACTCGCGCGTAACTTCGTGCAAAGTTTATGACCGTCGTATTTTTTTGCGAAAGCGTGCTTGTACGACTTCCCATGGGCTAATAAGACGGGAAAGACCAGTATTTTGAATTTCCGAGACGGTGCTCGAAAAACCGATCGAAACTCGACTCTGCGCAAAGTTTATGACCGTCACGTTTTTTCGTGAAACCACGCTCATACGACTTACCATGGGCTAATACATCGTGAATGGCCTGTATTTTGAATTTCCGAGATGGTGCACGAAAAACCGATCGAAACTCGACTCGTGCGTGACTTCGTGCAAAGTTTATGACCGTCGTATTTTTTTGCGATAGCGTGCTTGTACGACTTCCCATGCGCTAATAAGACGGGAAAGACCATTATTTTGAATTTTCGAGACGGTGCTCGAAAAACCGATCGAAACTCGACTCTGCGCAAAGTTTATGACCGTCACGTTTTTTCGTGAAACCATGCTCATACGACTTACCATGGGCTAATACATCGTGAATGGCCTGTATTTTGAATTTCCGGGACGGTGCACGAAAAACCGATCGAAACTCGACTCTGCGCAAAGTTTATGACCGTCACGTTTTTTCGTGAAACCATGCTCATACGACTTACCATGGGCTAATACATCGTGAATGGCCTGTATTTTGAATTTCCGGGACGGTGCACCAAAAACCGATCGAAACTCGACTCTGCGCAAAGTTTATGACCGTCACGTTTTTTTGTGAAACCACGCTCATACGACTTACCATGCGCTAATACATCGTGAATGGCCTGTATTTTGAATTTCCGAGATGGTGCACGAAAAATCGATCGAAACTCGACTCGCGCGTGACTTCGTGCAAAGTTTATGACCGTCGTATTTTTTTGCGAAAGGGTGCTTGTATGACTTCCCATGGGCTAATAAGATGGGAAAGACCAGTATTTTGAATTTCCGAGACGATGCACGAAAAACAGATCGAAACTCGACTCTGCGCAAAGTTTATGACCATCGTGTTTTTTCGTGAAACCATACTCATACGACTTACCATGGGCTAATACATCGTGAATGGCCAGTATTTTGAATTTCCGAGATGGTGCACGAAAAACCGATCGAAACTCGACTCGCGCGTGACTTCGTGCAAAGTTTATGACCGTCGTATTTTTTTGCGAAAGTGTGCTTGTACAGTTTCCCACTGGCTAATAAGATGGGAAAGACCAGTATTTTGAATTTCCGAGACGGTGCACGAAAAATCGATAGAAACTCGACTCTGCGCAAAGTTTATGACCGTCGCGTTTTATCGTGAAACCATGCTCATACGACATACTATGGGCTGGCTAATACATCGTGAATGACCAATATTTTGAATTTTCGGGATCGTGCACGAAAAACCGATCGAAACTCGACTCGCGCGCGACTTCATGAAAAGTTTATGACCGTCGTATTTTTTTGCGAAAGCGTGCTTGTACGACTTCCCTTGGGCTAATAAGACGGGAAAGACCAATATTTTGAATTTCCGAGACGGTGCACGAAAAACCGATCGAAACTCGACTCTGCGCAAAGTTTATGACCGTCGCGTTTTTTCGTGAAACCATGCTCATACGACTTACCATGGGCTAATACATCGTGAATGACCAGTATTTTGAATTTCCGGGATGGTGCACGAAAAACCGATCGAAACTCGACTCTGCGCAAAGTTTATGACCGACGCATTTTTTCGTGATACCATGCTCATACGACTTACCATGGGCTAATACTTCGAGAATGACCAGTATTTTGAATTTCCGAGACATTGCACGAAAAATCGATCGAAACTTGACTCGCGCGCGACATCGCGCAAAGTTGATGACCGTCATATTTTTTTGCGAAAGCGTTCTTGTACGACTTCCCAAGGGCTAATAAGACGGGAAAGACCAGTATTTTGAATTTCCGAGACGGTGCACGAAAAACCGATCGAAACTCGACTCTGCGCAAAGTTTATAACCGTTGCGTTTTTTTGTGAAACCAGGCTCATACGACTTACCTTGGGCTAATACATCGTGAATGGACTGTATTTTGAATTTCCGAGATGGTGCACGAAAAATCGATCGAAACTCGACTCAGCGCAAAGTTTATGACCGTCGTGTTTTTTCGTGAAACCATGCTGATACGACTTACCATGGGCTAATACATCGTGAATGGTCAGTATTTTGAATTTCCGAGATGGTGCACGAAAAACCGATCGAAACTCGACTCGCGCGTGACTTCGTGCGAAGTTTATGACCGTCGTATTTTTTTCCGAAAGCGTGCTTGGACGACTTCCCATGGGCTAATAAGACGGGAAAGACTAGTATTTTGAATTTCCGAGACGGTGCTCGAAAAACCGATCGAAACTCGACTCTGCGCAAAGTTTATGACCGTCACGTTTTTTCGTGAAACCAAGCTCATACGACTTACCATGAGCTAATACATCGTGAATGGCCTATATTTTGAATTTCCGATACGGTGCACGAAAAACCGATCGAGACTCGACACTTCGCAAAGTTTATGACCGTCGCATTTTTTCGTAAAACCATGCTCATACGACTTACCATGGGCTAATACATCGTGAATGGCCAGTATTTTGAATTTCCGAGACAGTGCATGAAAACCGATCGAAACTCGACCCAGCGCGCGACTTCGAGCAAAGTTAATGACCGTCTTATTTTTTTGCGAAAGCGTGCTTGTACGACTTCCCATGGGCTAATAAGACGGGAAAGACCAGCATTTTGAATTTCCGAGACGGTGCACGCAAAACCGATCGAAACTCGACTGAGCGCAAAGTTTATGACCGTCGTGTTTTTTCGTGATACCATGCTCATACGACTTACCATGGGATAATACATCGTGAATGGCCAGTATTTTGAATTTTCGAGATGGTGCACGAAAAACCGATCGAAACTCGACTCGCGCGTGACTTCGTGCAATGTTTATGACCGTCGTATTTTTTTGCGAAAGCGTGCTTGTACGACTTCCCATGGGCTAATAAGACGGGAAAGACCAGTATTTTGAATTTCCGAGACTGTGCTCGAAAAACCGATCGAAACTCGACTCTGCGCAAAGTTTATGACCGTCACGTTTTTTCGTGAAAACAAGCTCATACGACTTACCATGGGCTAATACATCGTGAATGGCCTGTATTTTGAATTTCCGAGACGGTGCACGAAAAACCGATGGAGACTCGACACTTCGCAAAGTTTATGACCGTTGCATTTTTTCGTGAAACCATGCTCATACGACTTACCATGGGCTAATACATCGTGAATGGCCAGTATTTTGAATTTTCGAGACAGTGCATGAACACCGATCGAAACTCGACTCAGCGCGCGACTTCGAGCAAAGTTTATCACCGTCGTATTTTTTTGCAAAAGCATGCTTGTACGACTTCCCATGGGCTAATAAGACGGGAAAGGCTAGCATTTTGAATTTCCGAGACTGTGCACGAAAAACCGATCGAAACTCGACTCTGCGAAAAGTTTATAACCGTCGTGTTTTTTTGTGATACCATGCTCATACGACTTACCATGGGCTAATACATCGTGAATGGCCAGTATTTTGAATTTCCGAGATGGTGCACGAAAAACCGATCGAAACTCGACTCGCGCGTGACTTCGTGCAAAGTTTATGACCATCGTATTTTTTAGCGAAAGCGTGCTTGTACGACTTCCCATGGGCTAATAAGATGGGAAAGACCAGTATTTTGAATTTCCAAGACGGTGCACGAATAACCAATCGAAACTCGACTCTGCGCAATGTTTAGGACCATCGCATTTTTTCGTGAAACCATGCTCATACGACTTACCATGGGCTAAAACATTGTGAATGGCCTGTATTTTGAATTTCCGAGATGGTGCACGAAAAACTGATCGAAACTCGACTCGCGCTTGACTTCGTGTAAAGTTTATGACCGTCTTGAATTTGGTATAGTTTCTAGTCTTATGCTAAACCATGCAAAGAGCAAAGTATATGTGGGTGCTTGCATTGACAATAAGGATCATATTGCTCAAACATTGAGAGTTGCTGAAGGAAATTTACCGGTTCCTTACTTGGGTCTCCCACTTATATCCACTGGAATCAACAAAGTCTCCTGTCAGCCTATTCTGCAAAAAATTAAGAACACAATTTCCTCTTGGAAAAATAGGCTTCTTTCTAAAGCTGGACGACTTAAACTTATTCGATCTGTGTTGATCTCTTATTCTATTTATTGGTCTCATGCATTCCTTCTACCTGTCGGGCTTCTCCATGATATTGATAAATTACTTATGAACTTCTTTTGGAATGTCACAGATGGTAAGGCAATGCACATGGTGAATTGGGACAACATTTGTAAACCGAAGGATGAATGGGGTCTGAATCTTCGACATATTAGAGATTGGAATAAAACTTGTATGGTAAAGCAATTATGAGATATTTTACAAAATAAGTCTTCTTTATGGTCACAATGGGTTTTTGCTAGGTAGCTAACTAAGGAATCAATCTGGGAAGCATCTGCAAAAACATCTCATTCTGCTTGGAAAGGAATTCTGAAGGCAAGGAGATGGCTACGTAACAATATTTCTTATGTGATTTTTTCTGGAACCAATATTAATATGTGGTATGATCCTTGGGTGAATGGGAAAAGTATATTTCAGATATTTGGTGATAGAGTACGACAGGACCTGGGGGCTCCCAAAGACTGGAATGTTTTTGAATTCATTAACAATGGTACATGGTGTCTTCCCAACCCTACCTCCCCTGACATGTTATTACTTTGGCCGACTATTAGGGCTATTCCAATCAAGAACAACTCTTCAGATATGCTTATTTGGCTTCATGATAATGGTAAATATAGTGCTACATCTGCATGGAACCAAATTAGACGACGAAACAACAAGTGGATCCCAAGTAGTTGGACATGGGATAGTCCATGCTCACAGCGACATTCCTTATGTACATGGCAGGCCCTTCTCGGCAAACTTCCTACGATGGACAATATGCAGCGAAAAGGTATTTATATTGTAAATCGGTGCTCTTGGTGTATGCAAAAGGAAGAAAGTGTTGACCATCTCTACTTTGCTTGTGATTATTCATCTTGGATATGGAAGGAGATCTTGAAGCGATTTGATCTTCAAAGGCTACCACGGCCAAACTTGCATCATGAATTAGAAATTCTGATGCAAAGCTTCTCAAGAAAGGGTCCTCTTACACAACTAGCAAGAATTATATTCAGATGTGCTATTTGGTGGATTTGGAAGGAGAGGTGTGGCAGAATTTTTGAGTGTCACAACATGAACAAAGCTCAAATTCTGATAGAGATTCTTCAGGACTCACGATCATGCATGGAGCAAGAATTGAATATAGAGCACCTAACAAGAAGAGAGAAAGAGATTTTCACAAGATTCAATTTTTTCATTAGTCAATAATCACTTGAATAATGATGAAGATTGTAATGTATTATATGGGGCAAAGCTTATATTTTGTGATGTATCCACAAGTAGTCCAGAACAGTCTAGCTATTGCATTTTATTATTTATTAACTTCCTTGTGCTACTCTTTTTTTTTTGGTAAGTCCTTGTGCTACTCTTGGAAATGAGTTTGATAAAGTGTTCCCATTTCACGAAAATACTGGTCTTATTTTGAATTTTTGAGACGGTGCACGAAAAATCGATCGAAACTCGATGGTGCACAAAGTTTAAGACCGTCACGTTTTTTCGTGAAACCATGCTCGCAGTCTACAGTCTATCCCAGTATGGGTTTCTTTCCATGGACTTCCACTACATCTCTGGGGTCGTTGTTTTATTGCAAAGCTTTGCAGCACCTTAGGACAGCCATTGTATATTGATAAGGCAATAGTTTCGCAAACGAGATTGACCTTTGCCATTATCTTCCTTCGAGATGATCCAGTTTCTGTGAGTAATCTGGCAGATATTCTTTATGAATTTGGTATAATTTCTGGTCTTAAGCTAAACCATGCAAAGCCATGCTCATACGACTTACCATGGGCTAATACATCGTGAATGGCCAGTATTTTGAATTTCCGGGATGGTGCACGAAAAATCGATCGAAACTCGACTCGCGCGCGACTTCATGCAAAGTTTATGGCCGTCGTATTTTTTTGCGAAAGCGTGCTTGTACGACTTCCCATGGGCTAATAAGACGGGAATGACCAGTATTTTGAATTTCCGAGACGGTGCACGAAAAATCGATCGAAACTCGACTCTGCGCAAAGTTTATGACCGTTGCGTTTTTTCGTGAAACCATGCTCATACAACTTACCATGGGCTAATACATCGTGAATGCCTGTACTTTGAATTTCCGAGACGGTGCACGAAAAACCGATCGAAACTCGACTATGCGCAAGGTTTATGACCGTCGCGTTTTTTCGTGAAACCATGCTCATACGACTTACCATGGGCTAATACATCGTGAATGGCCAGTATTTTGAATTTCCGAGATGGTGCACGAAAAATCGATCGAAACTCGACTCGCGCGCGACTTCGTGCAAAGTTTATGACCGTCGTATTTTTTTGTGAAAGCGTGCTTGTACGACTTCCCATGGGCTAATAAGACGGGAAAGACCAGTATTTTGAATTTCTGAGACGGTGCACAAAAAACCGATCGAAACTCGACTTTGGACAAATTTTATGACCGTCGCGTATTTTGAATTTCCGAGACGGTGCACAAAAAACCGATCGAAACTTGACTCGCGCGCGAATTCGTGCAAAGTTAATGACCGTCGTATTTTTTTGCGAAAGCGTGCATGTACGACTTCCCATGGGCTAATAAGACGGGAAAGACCAGCATTTTGAATTTCCGAGACAGTGCACGAAAAACCGATCCGAACTCGACTCTGCGTAAATTTTATGACCGTCGTGTTTTTTCGTCAAACCATGCTCATACGACCTACTATGGGCTAATACATCGTGAATGACCAGTATTTTGAATTTCTGAGATGGTGCACGAAAAACCGATCGAAACTCGACTCATGCGCGACTTCGTGCAAAGTTTATGACCGTCGTATTTTTTTGCGAAAGCGTGCTTGTACGACTTCTCATGGGCTAATAAGATGGGAAAGACCAGTATTTTGAATTTCCGAGACGGTGCATGAAAAACCGATCGAAACTCGACTCTGCGCAAAGTTTATGACCGTCGCATTTTCTCGTGATACCATGCTCATACGACTTACCATGGGCTAATACTACGTGAATGGCCAGTATTTTGAATTTCCGAGACGGTGCACGAAAAACCTATCGAAACTTGACTCGCGCACGACATCGCGCAAAGTTTATGACCGTCGTATTTTTTTGCGAAAGCGTGCTTGTACGACTTCCCACGGGCTAATAAGACGGGAAAGACCAGTATTTTGAATTTCCGAGACGGTGCACGAAAAACCGATCGAAACTCGACTCTGCGCAAAGTTTATGACCGTCGCATTTTCTCGTGATACCATGCTCATACGACTTACCATGGGCTAATACTTCGAGAATGGCCAGTATTTTGAATTTCCGAGACGGTGCACGAAAAACCGATCGAAACTTGACTCGCGCGCGACATCGCGCAAAGTTTATGTCCATCGTATTTTTTGCGAAAGCGTGCTTGTACGACTTCCCATGGGCTAATAAGACGGGAAAGACCAGTATTTTGAATTTCCGAGACGGTGCAGGAAAAACCGATCGAAACTCGACTCTGCGCAAAGTTTATGACCGTCGCATTTTTTCGTGAAACCATGCTCATACGACTTACCATGGGCTAATACATCGTGAATGGCCAGTATTTTGAATTTCCGAGATGGTGCATGAAAAATCATGTTTGTACGACTTCCATGGGCTAAAACAACGGGAAAGACCGTCGTATTTTTTTGCGAAAGCGTGCTTGTACGACTTCCCATGGGCTAAAACGACGGGAAAGACCAGTATTTTGAATTTTCGAGACGGTGCAGGAAAAACCGATCGAAACTCGACTCTGCGCAAAGTTTATGACCGTCGCATTTTTTCGTGAAACCATGCTCATACGACTTACTATGGGCTAAAACATCGTGAATGACCAGTATTTTGAATTTCCGGGATGGAGCACGAAAAACCGATCGAAACTCGACTCCCGCGCGACTTCGTGCAAAGTTTATGACCGTCGTATTTTTTTGCGAAAGCGTGCTTGTACGACTTCCCACGGGCTAATAAGACGGGAAAGACCAGTATTTTGAATTTCCGAGACGGTGCACGAAAAACCGATCGAAACTCGACTCTGCGCAAAGTTTATGACCGTCGCATTTTCTCGTGATACCATGCTCATACGACTTACCATGGGCTAATACTTCGAGAATGGCCAGTATTTTGAATTTCCGAGACGGTGCACGAAAAACCGATCGAAACTTGACTCGCGCGCGACATCGCGCAAAGTTTATGTCCATCGTATTTTTTGCGAAAGCGTGCTTGTACGACTTCCCACGGGCTAATAAGACGGGAAAGACCAGTATTTTGAATTTCCGAGACGGTGCACGAAAAACCGATCGAAACTCGACTCTGCGCAAAGTTTATGACCGTCGCATTTTCTCGTGATACCATGCTCATACGACTTACCATGGGCTAATACTTCGAGAATGGCCAGTATTTTGAATTTCCGAGACGGTGCACGAAAAACCGATCGAAACTTGACTCGCGCGCGACATCGCGCAAAGTTTATGTCCATATTATTTTTTGCGAAAGCGTGCTTGCACGACTTCCCATGGGTTAATAAGACGGGAAAGACCAGTATTTTAAATTTCCGAGACGGTGCACGAAAAACCGATCGAAACTCGACTCTGTGCAAAGTTTATGACCGTCGCGTTTTTTCGTGAAACCATGCTCATACAACTTACCATGAGCTAATACATCGTGAATGCCTGTTTTTTGAAGTTCCGAGACGGTGCACGAAAAACCGATCGAAACTCGACTCTGCGCAAAGTTTATGACCGTCGCATTTTTTCGTGATACCATGCTCATACGACTTACCTTTGGCTAATACTTCGAGAATGGCCAGTATTTTGAATTTCCGAGACGGTGCACGAAAAACCGATGAAAACTTGACTCGCACACGACATCGCGCAAAGTTTATGATCGTCGTATTTTTTTTGCGAAAGCGTGCTTCTACGACTTCCCATGAGCTAATACGACGGGAAAGACCAGTATTTTGAATTTTCGAGACGGTGCACGAAAAACCGATCAAAACTCGACTCTGCGCAAAGTTTATGACCGTCGCATTTTTTCGTGAAACCATTCTCATATGACTTACTATGGACTAATACATCGGGAATGACCAGTATTTTGAATTTCGGAGATGGTGCACGAAAAACCGATCGAAACTCGACTCGCGCGCGACTTCATGCAAAGTTTATGGCCGTCGTATTTTTTTGCGAAAGCGTGCATGTACGACTTCCCATGGGCTAATAAGACGGGAAAGACCAGCATTTTGAATTTCCGAGACAGTGCACGAAAAACCGATCCGAACTCGACTCTGCGTAAATTTTATGACCGTCGTGTTTTTTCGTCAAACCATGCTCATACGACCTACTATGGGCTAATACATCGTGAATGACCAGTATTTTGAATTTCTGAGATGGTGCACGAAAAACCGATCGAAACTCGACTCATGCGCGACTTCGTGCAAAGTTTATGACCGTCGTATTTTTTTGCGAAAGCGTGCTTGTACGACTTCTCATGGGCTAATAAGATGGGAAAGACCAGTATTTTGAATTTCCGAGACGGTGCATGAAAAACCGATCGAAACTCGACTCTGCGCAAAGTTTATGACCGTCGCATTTTCTCGTGATACCATGCTCATACGACTTACCATGGGCTAATACTACGTGAATGGCCAGTATTTTGAATTTCCGAGACGGTGCACGAAAAACCTATCGAAACTTGACTCGCGCACGACATCGCGCAAAGTTTATGACCGTCGTATTTTTTTGCGAAAGCGTGCTTGTACGACTTCCCACGGGCTAATAAGACGGGAAAGACCAGTATTTTGAATTTCCGAGACGGTGCACGAAAAACCGATCGAAACTCGACTCTGCGCAAAGTTTATGACCGTCGCATTTTCTCGTGATACCATGCTCATACGACTTACCATGGGCTAATACTTCGAGAATGGCCAGTATTTTGAATTTCCGAGACGGTGCACGAAAAACCGATCGAAACTTGACTCGCGCGCGACATCGCGCAAAGTTTATGTCCATCGTATTTTTTGCGAAAGCGTGCTTGTACGACTTCCCATGGGCTAATAAGACGGGAAAGACCAGTATTTTGAATTTCCGAGACGGTGCAGGAAAAACCGATCGAAACTCGACTCTGCGCAAAGTTTATGACCGTCGCATTTTTTCGTGAAACCATGCTCATACGACTTACCATGGGCTAATACATCGTGAATGGCCAGTATTTTGAATTTCCGAGATGGTGCATGAAAAATCATGTTTGTACGACTTCCATGGGCTAAAACAACGGGAAAGACCGTCGTATTTTTTTGCGAAAGCGTGCTTGTACGACTTCCCATGGGCTAAAACGACGGGAAAGACCAGTATTTTGAATTTTCGAGACGGTGCAGGAAAAATCGATCGAAACTCGACTCGCGCGCGACTTCATGCAAAGTTTATGGCCGTCGTATTTTTTTGCGAAAGCGTGCATGTACGACTTCCCATGGGCTAATAAGACGGGAAAGACCAGCATTTTGAATTTCCGAGACAGTGCACGAAAAACCGATCCGAACTCGACTCTGCGTAAATTTTATGACCGTCGTGTTTTTTCGTCAAACCATGCTCATACGACCTACTATGGGCTAATACATCGTGAATGACCAGTATTTTGAATTTCTGAGATGGTGCACGAAAAACCGATCGAAACTCGACTCATGCGCGACTTCGTGCAAAGTTTATGACCGTCGTATTTTTTTGCGAAAGCGTGCTTGTACGACTTCTCATGGGCTAATAAGACGGGAAAGACCAGTATTTTGAATTTCCGAGACGGTGCACGAAAAACCGATCGAAACTCGACTCTGCGCAAAGTTTATGACCGTCGCATTTTCTCGTGATACCATGCTCATACGACTTACCATGGGCTAATACTTCGAGAATGGCCAGTATTTTGAATTTCCGAGACGGTGCACGAAAAACCGATCGAAACTTGACTCGCGCGCGACATCGCGCAAAGTTTATGTCCATCGTATTTTTTGCGAAAGCGTGCTTGTACGACTTCCCATGGGCTAATAAGACGGGAAAGACCAGTATTTTGAATTTCCGAGACGGTGCAGGAAAAACCGATCGAAACTCGACTCTGCGCAAAGTTTATGACCGTCGCATTTTTTCGTGAAACCATGCTCATACGACTTACCATGGGCTAATACATCGTGAATGGCCAGTATTTTGAATTTCCGAGATGGTGCATGAAAAATCATGTTTGTACGACTTCCATGGGCTAAAACAACGGGAAAGACCGTCGTACGACTTCATGCGAAAGCGTGCTTGTACGACTTCCCATGGGCTAAAACGACGGGAATGACCAGTATTTTGAATTTCCGGGATGGTGCACGAAAAATCGATCGAAACTCGACTCGCGCGCGACTTCATGCAAAGTTTATGGCCGTCGTATTTTTTTGCGAAAGCGTGCATGTACGACTTCCCATGGGCTAATAAGACGGGAAAGACCAGCATTTTGAATTTCCGAGACAGTGCACGAAAAACCGATCCGAACTCGACTCTGCGTAAATTTTATGACCGTCGTGTTTTTTCGTCAAACCATGCTCATACGACCTACTATGGGCTAATACATCGTGAATGACCAGTATTTTGAATTTCTGAGATGGTGCACGAAAAACCGATCGAAACTCGACTCATGCGCGACTTCGTGCAAAGTTTATGACCGTCGTGCTTGCACGACTTCCCATGGGTTAATAAGACGGGAAAGACCAGTATTTTAAATTTCCGAGACGGTGCACGAAAAACCGATCGAAACTCGACTCTGTGCAAAGTTTATGACCGTCGCGTTTTTTCGTGAAACCATGCTCATACAACTTACCATGAGCTAATACATCGTGAATGCCTGTTTTTTGAAGTTCCGAGACGGTGCACGAAAAACCGATCGAAACTCGACTCTGCGCAAAGTTTATGACCGTCGCATTTTTTCGTGATACCATGCTCATACGACTTACCTTTGGCTAATACTTCGAGAATGGCCAGTATTTTGAATTTCCGAGACGGTGCACGAAAAACCGATGAAAACTTGACTCGCACACGACATCGCGCAAAGTTTATGATCGTCGTATTTTTTTTGCGAAAGCGTGCTTCTACGACTTCCCATGAGCTAATACGACGGGAAAGACCAGTATTTTGAATTTTCGAGACGGTGCACGAAAAACCGATCAAAACTCGACTCTGCGCAAAGTTTATGACCGTCGCATTTTTTCGTGAAACCATTCTCATATGACTTACTATGGACTAATACATCGGGAATGACCAGTATTTTGAATTTCGGAGATGGTGCACGAAAAACCGATCGAAACTCGACTCGCGCGCGACTTCATGCAAAGTTTATGGCCGTCGTATTTTTTTGCGAAAGCGTGCATGTACGACTTCCCATGGGCTAATAAGACGGGAAAGACCAGCATTTTGAATTTCCGAGACAGTGCACGAAAAACCGATCCGAACTCGACTCTGCGTAAATTTTATGACCGTCGTGTTTTTTCGTCAAACCATGCTCATACGACCTACTATGGGCTAATACATCGTGAATGACCAGTATTTTGAATTTCTGAGATGGTGCACGAAAAACCGATCGAAACTCGACTCATGCGCGACTTCGTGCAAAGTTTATGACCGTCGTATTTTTTTGCGAAAGCGTGCTTGTACGACTTCTCATGGGCTAATAAGATGGGAAAGACCAGTATTTTGAATTTCCGAGACGGTGCATGAAAAACCGATCGAAACTCGACTCTGCGCAAAGTTTATGACCGTCGCATTTTCTCGTGATACCATGCTCATACGACTTACCATGGGCTAATACTACGTGAATGGCCAGTATTTTGAATTTCCGAGACGGTGCACGAAAAACCTATCGAAACTTGACTCGCGCACGACATCGCGCAAAGTTTATGACCGTCGTATTTTTTTGCGAAAGCGTGCTTGTACGACTTCCCACGGGCTAATAAGACGGGAAAGACCAGTATTTTGAATTTCCGAGACGGTGCACGAAAAACCGATCGAAACTCGACTCTGCGCAAAGTTTATGACCGTCGCATTTTCTCGTGATACCATGCTCATACGACTTACCATGGGCTAATACTTCGAGAATGGCCAGTATTTTGAATTTCCGAGACGGTGCACGAAAAACCGATCGAAACTTGACTCGCGCGCGACATCGCGCAAAGTTTATGTCCATCGTATTTTTTGCGAAAGCGTGTTTGTACGACTTCCCATGGGCTAATAAGACGGGAAAGACCAGTATTTTGAATTTCCGAGACGGTGCAGGAAAAACCGATCGAAACTCGACTCTGCGCAAAGTTTATGACCGTCGCATTTTTTCGTGAAACCATGCTCATACGACTTACCATGGGCTAATACATCGTGAATGGCCAGTATTTTGAATTTCCGAGACGGTGCATGAAAAACCGATCGAAACTTGACTCGCGCGCGACATCGCGCAAAGTTTATGTCCATCGTATTTTTTGCGAAAGCGTGCTTGCACGACTTCCCATGGGTTAATAAGACGGGAAAGACCAGTATTTTAAATTTCCGAGACGGTGCACGAAAAACCGATCGAAACTCGACTCTGTGCAAAGTTTATGACCGTCGCGTTTTTTCGTGAAACCATGCTCATACAACTTACCATGAGCTAATACATCGTGAATGCCTGTTTTTTGAAGTTCCGAGACGGTGCACGAAAAACCGATCGAAACTCGACTCTGCGCAAAGTTTATGACCGTCGCATTTTTTCGTGATACCATGCTCATACGACTTACCTTTGGCTAATACTTCGAGAATGGCCAGTATTTTGAATTTCCGAGACGGTGCACGAAAAACCGATGAAAACTTGACTCGCACACGACATCGCGCAAAGTTTTTGACCGTCGTATTTTTTTTGCGAAAGCGTGCTTCTACGACTTCCCATGAGCTAATACGACGGGAAAGACCAGTATTTTGAATTTCCGAGACGGTGCACGAAAAACCGATCAAAACTCGACTCTGCGCAAAGTTTATGACCGTCGCATTTTTTCGTGAAACCATTCTCATATGACTTACTATGGACTAATACATCGGGAATGACCAGTATTTTCAATTTCGGAGATGGTGCACGAAAAACCGATCGAAACTCGACTCGCGCGCGACTTCGTGCAAAGTTTATGACCGTCGTATTTTTTTGCGAAAGCGTGCTTGTACGACTTCCCATAGGCTAATAAGACGGGAAAGACCAGTATTTTGAATTTCCGAGATGGTGCACGAAAAACCGATCGAAACTCGACTCTGCGCAAAGTTTATGACCGTCGCATTTTTTCATGATACCATGCTCATACGACATACCATGGGCTAATACTTCGAGAATGGCCAGTATTTTCAATTTCCGAGACGGTGCACGAAAAATCGATCGACACTTGACTCGCGCGCGACATCGCGCAAAGTTTATGACCGTCGTATTTTTTTGCGAAAGCGTGCTTGTACGACTTCACATGGGCTAATAAGACGGGAAAGACCAGTATTTTGAATTTCCGAGACGGTGCACGAAAAACCGATCGAAACTCGACTCTGCGCAAAGTTTATGACCGTCGCATTTTCTCGTGATACCATGCTCATACGACTTACCATGGGCTAATACTACGTGAATGGCCAGTATTTTGAATTTCCGAGACGGTGCACGAAAAACCTATCGAAACTTGACTCGCGCACGACATCGCGCAATGTTTATGACCGTCGTATTTTTTTGCGAAAGCGTGCTTGTACGACTTCCCATGGGCTAATAAGACGGGAAAGACCAGTATTTTCAATTTCCGAGATGGTGCACGAAAAACCGATCGAAACTCGACTCTGCGCAAAGTTTATGACCGTCGCATTTTTTCGTGATACCATGCTCATACGTCTTACCATGGGCTAATACTTTGAGAATTGCCAGTATTTTGAATTTCCGAGATGGTGCACGAAAAACCGATTGAAACTTGACTCGTGCACGAATTCGTGCAAATTTAATGACCGTCGTATTTTTTTGGGAAAGCGTGCTTGTACGACTTCCCATGGGCCAATACGACGGGAAAGACCAGTATTTTGAATTTCCGAGACGGTGCACGAAAAACCGATCGAAACTCGACTCTGCGCAACGTTTATGACCATTGCGTTTTTTCGTGAAACCATGCTCATACGACTTACCATGGGCTAATACATCGTGAATGGCCAGTATTTTGAATTTTCGAGACGGTGCATGAAAAACCGATCGAAACTCGACTCGCGCGTGACTTCGCGCAAAGTTTATGACCGTCGTATTTTTTAGCGAAAGCGTGCTTGTACGACTTCCCATTGGTTAATAAGACGGGAAAGACCAGTATTTTGAATTTCTGAGACGTTGCACGAAAAACCAATCGAAACTCGACTCTACGCAAAGTTTATGACCGTGGCATTTTTTCGTGATACCATGCTCATACGACTTACCATGGGCTAATACTTCAAGAATTGCCAGTATTTTGAATTTCTGAGACGGTGCACGAAAAACCGATCGAAACTTGACTCGCGCACGAATTCGTGCAAAGTTAATGACCGTCGTATTTTTCTGCGAAAGCGTGCTTGTACGACTTCCCATGGGCTAATACGAGGGGAAAGACCAGTATTTTGAATTTCCGAGACGGTGCACGAAAAACCGATCGAAACTCGACTCTGCGCAAAGTTTATGACCGTCGCGTTTTTTCGTGAAACCATGCTCATACAACTTACCATGGGCTAATACATCGTGAATGGCCAGTATTTTGAATTTCTGAGATGTTGCACGAAAAACCGATCGAAACTCGACTCGCGCACGACTTCGTGCAAAGTTTATGACCGTCGTATTTTTTTGCGAAAGCGTGCTTCTACGACTTCCCATGGGCTAATAAGACGGGAAAGGCCAGCATTTTGAATTTCCGAGATGGTGCACGAAAAACCGATCGAAACTCGACTCTGCGCAAAGTTTATGACCGTCGCATTTTTTCGTGAAACCATGCTCATACGACTTACCATGGGCTAATACATCGTGAATGGCCAGTATTTTGAATTTCTGAGATGGTGCACGAAAAACCGATCGAAACTCGACTCGCGCGTGACTTCGTGCAAAGTTTATGACCGTCGTATTTTTTTGCGAAAGCGTGCTTGTACGACTTCCCATGGGCTAATAAGACAGGAAAGGCCAGTATTTTGAATTTCCGAGACGGTGCACGAAAAACCGATCGAAACTTGACTCTGCGCAGAGTTTATGACCGTCGCATTTTTTCGTGAAACCATGCTCATACGACTTACCATGGGCTAATACATCGTGAATGGCCAGTATTTTGAATTTCCGAGATGGTGCACGAAAAATCGATCGAAACTCGACTCGCGCGCGACTTTGTGCAATGTTTATGACCGTCGTATTTTTTGCGAAAGCGTGCTTGTACGACTTCCCATGGGCTAATAAGACGGGAAAGACCAGTATTTTGAATTTCTGAGACGGTGCACGAAAAACCGATCGAAACTCGACTCTGCGCAAAGTTTATGACCGTCGTGTTTTTTCGTGAAACCATGCTCATACAACTTACCATGAGCTAATACATCGTGAATGCCTGTATTTTGAAGTTCCGAGACGGTGCACGAAAAACCGATCGAAACTCGACTCTGCGCAATGTTTATGACCGTCGCATTTTTTCGTGATACCATGTTCATACGACTTACCTTGGGCTAATACTTCGAGAATGGCCAGTATTTTGAATTTCCGAGACGGTGCACGAAAAACCGATCGAAACTTGACTCGCGCACGACGTCGCGCAAAGTTTATGACCGTCGTATTTTTTTTGCGAAAGCGTGCTTGTACGACTTCCCATGGGCTAATACGACGGGAAAGACTAGTATTTTGAATTTTCGAGACGGTGCACGAAAAACCGATCAAAACTCGACTCTGCGCAAAGTTTATGACCGTCGCATTTTTTCGTGAAACCATTCTCATACGACTTACTATGGGCTAATACATCGGGAATGACCAGTATTTTGAATTTCTGAGATGGTGCACGAAAAACCGATCGAAACTCGACTCGCGCGTGACTTCGTGCAAAGTTTATGACCGTCGTATTTTTTTGCGAAAGCGTGCTTGTACGACTTCCCATAGGCGAATAAGACGGGAAAGACCAGTATTTTGAATTTCCGAGACGGTGCACGAAAAACCGATCGAAACTCGACTCTGCGCAAAGTTTATGACCATTGCATTTTTTCGTGATACCATGCTCATACGACATACCATGGGCTAATACTTCGAGAATGGCAAGTATTTTCAATTTCCGAGACGGTGCACGAAAAATCGATCGAAACTTGTCTCGCGCGCGACATCGCGCAAAGTTTATGACCGTCGTATTTTTTTGCGAAAGCGTACTTGTACGACTTCACATGGGCTAATAAGACGGGAAAGACCAGTATTTTGAATTTCTGAGACGGTGCACGACAAACCGATCGAAACTCGACTCTGCGCAAATTTTATGACCGTCGCATTTTTTCGTGAAACAATGCTCATACGACTTACCATGGGCTAATACATCGTGAATGGCCAGTATTTTGAATTTCCGAGATGGTGCACGAAAAATCGATCGAAACGGCGCAAAGTATTGTAGACGGGCTTGCGTTCTGCTAGGGCCTGCGTTCTGCTTGGGAATGGGGGGGAATGGGCCTGCGTTCCCTTGCGTGCGTGCGTGAGTGCTCTGCTCTGATTGGGCTTGCGCTTGCGATCGGCGCTGGGGACGGCAACCTCATCTCTTACCGAAGAGTGGGCAGCGGAGGGCGATTGCTCCCTTGGGCGATTTCTCCTCTACGATCGCTCCGCGGCAAATTCAAGCGTGGAAGGCCGGCGGTCGCTCCTGCGATCAGCGATTCCAGGCAGGGAATCGGCGATTTCAGGCGTAGAAGGGCGGCGGCTCTTCTCCCCTAGGAGCGGGACGGACTCTAGGGCGAGAAACGGTGGAGGCTGCGCTGCGATTGGGGCTGGGTTCACTGCCGCTCTGCGATCCTGCGGCAACTCCATGGGCGAAGGCTGCTTCTGCAATCGCCGTGGAAAGGGCGACGGCTGCGACCTTAGTGTTGGAAGGGTGGTGGCTTCCTCTCCCCTAGGCGGCTGCGGTCTCTAGGGCGAGCGACGCCATGGATGCGAGCGACTCTGCTTCGCATCCTCTGTTCCAGCGGGATGCTCCTCCGCTGGCTTCTTCCCAGCGGCCTGCGCTGGTTGCTTCCCAGCGGAACGCCCCTTTCCATCAGTCACAGCGGGAGAGGGTTGCTCCTCAGCCGCTGGTTACTTCACAGCGGGAGGGGGTTGCTCCTCTCCAACAGCCACTGGTTCCTCCCCAGCAGCATAGGCCGGTTTCACACCAGGATGTTCCACCGCCGAATTCTTCTTCTCGACGGGATGCTCCTTCAATGAACCAGGCCCGAGGTCGTTCACGATCTAGATCACGACCTCCTGCTCCTATTTCCCGAAATCCTCGGCCTTGGAGTAGCCTCTTCAAGGCTCCAGTGGGTAGTCCGGATCTTCGACTGGACTTTTTTGCTCCAGAAGTACAGGCTGATCAGAAGATTGCTGTGTATGAGGCTATTGATTCTGACGAACTAATTGAGACATGGTCTATGGCAATTGTGAGCTACGTTGTTGGACTAAGAACATCCTTTTTTCCATTATCCTCATATATCAGAACTCGATGGGGAATATCAACATTTGATCTTCATATGTTGGAGACCGGATTCTTTGTATGCAAGCTTTATTCTGAAGAAGATTTACAACGGGTCCTTGAAGGATTTTGGACTATCCGTGGTCATCCAATGATACTACGACGTTGGGCACCTGATGTGAGATTGGAGTTAGACAGTCTACAGTCTATCCCAATATGGGTTTCTTTCCATGGACTTCCACTACATCTCTGGGGTCGTCGTTTTATTGTAAAGATTTGCAGCACCTTGGGACAGCCTTTGTATATTGATAAGGCAACAGCTTCGCAAACGAGATTGACCTTTGCCAGAGCTTGTGTAATGGTTTCTTCTGATGAGGAACTACCGAATGAAGGTTCTTACCGTGATCTTGATGGGAGCACTCGAAAGGTGAAAGTCTCATATTCTTGGAAGCCACAACGATGCAAGGTTTGTCTATCTTTTGGACATGTAAATGGTGCTTGCCAACAGCCTTCACAAAAAATCACACAGGTCT
Organism: Ensete ventricosum; assembly: GCA_029747655.1. Taxonomy (NCBI): domain Eukaryota; kingdom Viridiplantae; phylum Streptophyta; class Magnoliopsida; order Zingiberales; family Musaceae; genus Ensete; species Ensete ventricosum. Next base: position 27,745,129 of record JAQQAF010000004.1, on the reverse strand, counting down.
ACCGACCACGCCAAGAGCCACAGAATGGGGTCATTACCACTAAACCAAGCACTGATACTCCAGTGCCAACAGAGATGATGGCAGAAAAGATGAATGAGCACTCTGACTCGTTGGGGCAGCGACACGAACAAGAGAAAGACAAGTCAGGACTTTCATCTTTTCCTATTATATCAGAGACTTTCACTGCAGGAGCTTCCCATGGTTCTCACTCCCCAATAACAACCTCGCTGTCACGAATCATTCCTTCAGATAATCAGGAAATTTCATTTCAACAACCTCTTGGGAACAAAGACAATGCAACTCACCAAACTCATCGCTCTTCGACACATCCCACTATTCAGGACTCCTTGCCTCAAGGTACGCAAAAGTTTAAACATTTGCAAGCTGTGGATGAGGTGGATAAATATAGGAATAAAGGATTAAAGGGTAAAGATATTATGCGAGAGGACCATGTAAAATCAAAGGATAAGAAAAAGGATGGTAGTGTCCTCCCAAAATCGCATGCTCTTCCTTCTATCTAGTATTGATGACAATAATCTGTTGGAATGTTCGTGGACTTAATAAGACTGAGAAATGTCGGGAGCTCAATAGAATAATCCGATCTGCTGCATGTGATATTGTGATTCTTGTGGAAACAAAAATTAAAACTCATCGTGTTCGAGTTCAGAAGAATTTAATATGGCCTGAGACAGAACTTTTTACTAATGATTCTCAGGATACTTATGGTCGAGTTTGGGTCTTATCACATCCTAACCTTGTTACTGCTTGGTTTATTTCTGCTTCTAATCAATTCATTCATCTTAAGGCAGAGGATAAACAGACTGGATGTCAATTCAATATTACCGATATTTATGCATCTAACAGTATGTCTGACAGGAATGCTCTAGGGCGTGATCTGGTTAGCATTGCAAATAGTTATCCTACAGTACCTTGGGTTGTTCTCGGTGACTTTAATACTGTCAGATACACAAATGAGAAAGTGGGGGGTAGAGTGTTTTCCGAATGTCAGCTTCAACATTTTAATGATTGTATTGATACTGCTGCATTGACTGACATGAAATCTGTAGGTGATTGGTTCTCATGGAACAATCAAAGTACTGCTGATAGAAAAATTACGGCTCGACTTGATGATAGATGTTTGATAAATCAGGAATGGTTAGCAGTTTTCCCAGATTCACTTCTTGAGTACGGTGCTAAGTTATTTTCGGATCACTCTATTATGCATATACATTCAGATAAAGCACTACCCAGAGTCAAGAAACCTTTTAGATTTTTTAATATGTGGAGTTCTCACCATAAGTTCCTCGAAGTTATTAAGTCAGCTTGGGACATTAATGTATTTGGTTCTCCTCCTTACATCCTATGTCAAAAGCTAAAAGCATGCGAAGCAGCACTTAAGAAGTGGAATTCAACTACATTCGGAAATATCACCAACAGGGTTCAGTTATGCAAGAAAGAACTTATGACTGTGCAAAGCGAGCTAAATCTTCATCCTCTGGATGCGAATCTTATATACAAAGAGGCTGCTGCTAGAAATAACTTTATGCAGGCTTTGAAGCAGGAGGAATGCTTTTTGAAACATAAGTCACGACAGCATTGGCTTACTCTAGGGGATTATAATACGAAGTTTTTCTATGCTGCTATTGCTACCAGAAGGGCTACTAATCGTATCAAAAAATACAAAGGTATAGATGGTAATCTCATTGAGGATTTGGATGAGGTTAAAAATTACACCGATCAATTTTTTTATTCCTTACTCAAACAGGAGCAACAGCCTAATAGTATTCATGTTGGGCCTACAAGACGACTTGATTCTGAAGCCCTCTCTCATCTTAATGCTCCAAGAACGGATGATGAAATTGTGAAAGTTATTTTTAAGTCCCCGAAGCACAAAAGTCCTGGTCTAGACGGATTTCCAGCTGAGTTTTATCAAATTGAATGGTCTATTGTAGGCAACGATGTCATAAAAGCTTGTCGACATTTTTTCTCCTCAGGTCATATTCTTAAACAAAGTTGTCGACATTTTTTCTCCTCATGGTCTGAGTTTTATCAAATTGCATGGTCTAATACAACGTGAATGGCCAGTATTTTCAATTTCCGAGACGGTGCACGAAAAATCGATCGAAACTTGACTCGCGCGCGACATCGCGCAAAGTTTATGACCGTCGTATTTTTTTGCGAAAGCGTGCTTGTACGACTTCACATGGGCTAATAAGACGGGAAAGACCAGTATTTTGAATTTCCGAGACGGTGCACGAAAAACCGATCGAAACTCGACTCTGCGCAAAGTTTATGACCGTCGCATTTTCTCGTGATACCATGCTCATACGACTTACCATGGGCTAATACTACGTGAATGGCCAGTATTTTGAATTTCCGAGACGGTGCACGAAAAACCTATCGAAACTTGACTCGCGCACGACATCGCGCAATGTTTATGACCGTCGTATTTTTTTGCGAAAGCGTGCTTGTACGACTTCCCATGGGCTAATAAGACGGGAAAGACCAGTATTTTCAATTTCCGAGATGGTGCACGAAAAACCGATCGAAACTCGACTCTGCGCAAAGTTTATGACCGTCGCATTTTTTCGTGATACCATGCTCATACGTCTTACCATGGGCTAATACTTTGAGAATTGCCAGTATTTTGAATTTCCGAGATGGTGCACGAAAAACCGATTGAAACTTGACTCGTGCACGAATTCGTGCAAATTTAATGACCGTCGTATTTTTTTGGGAAAGCGTGCTTGTACGACTTCCCATGGGCCAATACGACGGGAAAGACCAGTATTTTGAATTTCCGAGACGGTGCACGAAAAACCGATCGAAACTCGACTCTGCGCAACGTTTATGACCATTGCGTTTTTTCGTGAAACCATGCTCATACGACTTACCATGGGCTAATACATCGTGAATGGCCAGTATTTTGAATTTTCGAGACGGTGCATGAAAAACCGATCGAAACTCGACTCGCGCGTGACTTCGCGCAAAGTTTATGACCGTCGTATTTTTTAGCGAAAGCGTGCTTGTACGACTTCCCATTGGTTAATAAGACGGGAAAGACCAGTATTTTGAATTTCTGAGACGTTGCACGAAAAACCAATCGAAACTCGACTCTACGCAAAGTTTATGACCGTGGCATTTTTTCGTGATACCATGCTCATACGACTTACCATGGGCTAATACTTCAAGAATTGCCAGTATTTTGAATTTCTGAGACGGTGCACGAAAAACCGATCGAAACTTGACTCGCGCACGAATTCGTGCAAAGTTAATGACCGTCGTATTTTTCTGCGAAAGCGTGCTTGTACGACTTCCCATGGGCTAATACGAGGGGAAAGACCAGTATTTTGAATTTCCGAGACGGTGCACGAAAAACCGATCGAAACTCGACTCTGCGCAAAGTTTATGACCGTCGCGTTTTTTCGTGAAACCATGCTCATACAACTTACCATGGGCTAATACATCGTGAATGGCCAGTATTTTGAATTTCTGAGATGTTGCACGAAAAACCGATCGAAACTCGACTCGCGCACGACTTCGTGCAAAGTTTATGACCGTCGTATTTTTTTGCGAAAGCGTGCTTCTACGACTTCCCATGGGCTAATAAGACGGGAAAGGCCAGCATTTTGAATTTCCGAGATGGTGCACGAAAAACCGATCGAAACTCGACTCTGCGCAAAGTTTATGACCGTCGCATTTTTTCGTGAAACCATGCTCATACGACTTACCATGGGCTAATACATCGTGAATGGCCAGTATTTTGAATTTCTGAGATGGTGCACGAAAAACCGATCGAAACTCGACTCGCGCGTGACTTCGTGCAAAGTTTATGACCGTCGTATTTTTTTGGCGAAAGCGTGCTTGTACGACTTCCCATGGGCTAATAAGACAGGAAAGGCCAGTATTTTGAATTTCCGAGACGGTGCACGAAAAACCGATCGAAACTTGACTCTGCGCAGAGTTTATGACCGTCGCATTTTTTCGTGAAACCATGCTCATACGACTTACCATGGGCTAATACATCGTGAATGGCCAGTATTTTGAATTTCCGAGATGGTGCACGAAAAATCGATCGAAACTCGACTCGCGCGCGACTTTGTGCAATGTTTATGACCGTCGTATTTTTTGCGAAAGCGTGCTTGTACGACTTCCCATGGGCTAATAAGACGGGAAAGACCAGTATTTTGAATTTCCGAGACGGTGCACGAAAAACCGATCGAAACTCGACTCTGCGCAAAGTTTATGACCGTCGTGTTTTTTCGTGAAACCATGCTCATACAACTTACCATGAGCTAATACATCGTGAATGCCTGTATTTTGAAGTTCCGAGACGGTGCACGAAAAACCGATCGAAACTCGACTCTGCGCAAAGTTTATGACCGTCGCATTTTTTCGTGATACCATGCTCATACGACTTACCTTGGGCTAATACTTCGAGAATGGCCAGTATTTTGAATTTCCGAGACGGTGCACGAAAAACCGATCGAAACTTGACTCGCGCACGACGTCGCGCAAAGTTTATGACCGTCGTATTTTTTTTGCGAAAGCGTGCTTGTACGACTTCCCATGGGCTAATACGACGGGAAAGACTAGTATTTTGAATTTTCGAGACGGTGCACGAAAAACCGATCAAAACTCGACTCTGCGCAAAGTTTATGACCGTCGCATTTTTTCGTGAAACCATTCTCATACGACTTACTATGGGCTAATACATCGGGAATGACCAGTATTTTGAATTTATGAGATCGTGCACGAAAAACCGATCGAAACTCGACTCGCGCGTGACTTCGTGCAAAGTTTATGACCGTCGTATTTTTTTGTGAAAGCGTGCTTGTACGACTTCCCTTAGGCGAATAAGACGGGAAAGACCAGTATTTTGAATTTCCGAGACGGTGCACGAAAAACCGATCGAAACTCGACTCTGCGCAAAGTTTATGACCATCGCATTTTTTCGTGATACCATGCTCATACGACATACCATGGGCTAATACTTCGAGAATGGCAAGTATTTTCAATTTCCGAGACGGTGCACGAAAAATCGATCGAAACTTGTCTCGCGCGCGACATCGCGCAAAGTTTATGACCGTCGTATTTTTTTGCGAAAGCGTACTTGTACGACTTCACATGGGCTAATAAGACGGGAAAGGCCAGCATTTTGAATTTCCGAGATGGTGCACGAAAAACCGATCGAAACTCGACTCTGCGCAAAGTTTATGACCGTCGCATTTTTTCGTGAAACCATGCTCATACGACTTACCATGGGCTAATACATCGTGAATGGCCAGTATTTTGAATTTCTGAGATGGTGCACGAAAAACCGATCGAAACTCGACTCGCGCGTGACTTCGTGCAAAGTTTATGACCGTCGTATTTTTTTGCGAAAGCGTGCTTGTACGACTTCCCATGGGCTAATAAGACAGGAAAGGCAAGTATTTTGAATTTCCGAGACGGTGCACGAAAAACCGATCGAAACTTGACTCTGCGCAGAGTTTATGACCGTCGCATTTTTTCGTGAAACCATGCTCATACGACTTACCATGGGCTAATACATCGTGAATGGCCAGTATTTTGAATTTCCGAGATGGTGCACGAAAAATCGATCGAAACTCGACTCGCGCGCGACTTTGTGCAATGTTTATGACCGTCGTATTTTTTGCGAAAGCGTGCTTGTACGACTTCCCATGGGCTAATAAGACGGGAAAGACCAGTATTTTGAATTTCTGAGACGGTGCACGAAAAACCGATCGAAACTCGACTCTGCGCAAAGTTTATGACCGTCGTGTTTTTTCGTGAAACCATGCTCATACAACTTACCATGAGCTAATACATCGTGAATGCCTGTATTTTGAAGTTCCGAGACGGTGCACGAAAAACCGATCGAAACTCGACTCTGCGCAAAGTTTATGATCGTCGCATTTTTTCGTGATACCATGCTCATACGACTTACCTTGGGCTAATACTTCGAGAATGGCCAGTATTTTGAATTTCCGAGACGGTGCACGAAAAACCGATCGAAACTTGACTCGCGCACGACGTCGCGCAAAGTTTATGACCGTCGTATTTTTTTTGCGAAAGCGTGCTTGTACGACTTCCCATGGGCTAATACGACGGGAAAGACTAGTATTTTGAATTTTCGAGACGGTGCACGAAAAACCGATCAAAACTCGACTCTGCGCAAAGTTTATGACCGTCGCATTTTTTCGTGAAACCATTCTCATACGACTTACTATGGGCTAATACATCGGGAATGACCAGTATTTTGAATTTCTGAGATGGTGCACGAAAAACCGATCGAAACTCGACTCGCGCGTGACTTCGTGCAAAGTTTATGACCGTCGTATTTTTTTGCGAAAGCGTGCTTGTACGACTTCCCATAGGCGAATAAGACGGGAAAGACCAGTATTTTGAATTTCCGAGACGGTGCACGAAAAACCGATCGAAACTCGACTCTGCGCAAAGTTTATGACCATTGCATTTTTTCGTGATACCATGCTCATACGACATACCATGGGCTAATACTTCGAGAATGGCAAGTATTTTCAATTTCCGAGACGGTGCACGAAAAATCGATCGAAACTTGTCTCGCGCGCGACATCGCGCAAAGTTTATGACCGTCGTATTTTTTTGCGAAAGCGTACTTGTACGACTTCACATGGGCTAATAAGACGGGAAAGACCAGTATTTTGAATTTCTGAGACGGTGCACGACAAACCGATCGAAACTCGACTCTGCGCAAATTTTATGACCGTCGCATTTTTTCGTGAAACAATGCTCATACGACTTACCATGGGCTAATACATCGTGAATGGCCAGTATTTTGAATTTCCGAGATGGTGCACGAAAAATCGATCGAAACGGCGCAAAGTATTGTAGACGGGCTTGCGTTCTGCTAGGGCCTGCGTTCTGCTTGGGAATGGGGGGGAATGGGCCTGCGTTCCCTTGCGTGCGTGCGTGAGTGCTCTGCTCTGATTGGGCTTGCGCTTGCGATCGGCGCTGGGGACGGCAACCTCATCTCTTACCGAAGAGTGGGCAGCGGAGGGCGATTGCTCCCTTGGGCGATTTCTCCTCTACGATCGCTCCGCGGCAAATTCAAGCGTGGAAGGCCGGCGGTCGCTCCTGCGATCAGCGATTCCAGGCAGGGAATCGGCGATTTCAGGCGTAGAAGGGCGGCGGCTCTTCTCCCCTAGGAGCGGGACGGACTCTAGGGCGAGAAACGGTGGAGGCTGCGCTGCGATTGGGGCTGGGTTCACTGCCGCTCTGCGATCCTGCGGCAACTCCATGGGCGAAGGCTGCTTCTGCAATCGCCGTGGAAAGGGCGACGGCTGCGACCTTAGTGTTGGAAGGGTGGTGGCTTCCTCTCCCCTAGGCGGCTGCGGTCTCTAGGGCGAGCGACGCCATGGATGCGAGCGACTCTGCTTCGCATCCTCTGTTCCAGCGGGATGCTCCTCCGCTGGCTTCTTCCCAGCGGCCTGCGCTGGTTGCTTCCCAGCGGAACGCCCCTTTCCATCAGTCACAGCGGGAGAGGGTTGCTCCTCAGCCGCTGGTTACTTCACAGCGGGAGGGGGTTGCTCCTCTCCAACAGCCACTGGTTCCTCCCCAGCAGCATAGGCCGGTTTCACACCAGGATGTTCCACCGCCGAATTCTTCTTCTCGACGGGATGCTCCTTCAATGAACCAGGCCCGAGGTCGTTCACGATCTAGATCACGACCTCCTGCTCCTATTTCCCGAAATCCTCGGCCTTGGAGTAGCCTCTTCAAGGCTCCAGTGGGTAGTCCGGATCTTCGACTGGACTTTTTTGCTCCAGAAGTACAGGCTGATCAGAAGATTGCTGTGTATGAGGCTATTGATTCTGACGAACTAATTGAGACATGGTCTATGGCAATTGTGAGCTACGTTGTTGGACTAAGAACATCCTTTTTTCCATTATCCTCATATATCAGAACTCGATGGGGAATATCAACATTTGATCTTCATATGTTGGAGACCGGATTCTTTGTATGCAAGCTTTATTCTGAAGAAGATTTACAACGGGTCCTTGAAGGATTTTGGACTATCCGTGGTCATCCAATGATACTACGACGTTGGGCACCTGATGTGAGATTGGAGTTAGACAGTCTACAGTCTATCCCAATATGGGTTTCTTTCCATGGACTTCCACTACATCTCTGGGGTCGTCGTTTTATTGTAAAGATTTGCAGCACCTTGGGACAGCCTTTGTATATTGATAAGGCAACAGCTTCGCAAACGAGATTGACCTTTGCCAGAGCTTGTGTAATGGTTTCTTCTGATGAGGAACTACCGAATGAAGGTTCTTACCGTGATCTTGATGGGAGCACTCGAAAGGTGAAAGTCTCATATTCTTGGAAGCCACAACGATGCAAGGTTTGTCTATCTTTTGGACATGTAAATGGTGCTTGCCAACAGCCTTCACAAAAAATCACACAGGTCTACCGACCACGCCAAGAGCCACAGAATGGGGTCATTACCACTAAACCAAGCACTGATACTCCAGTGCCAACAGAGATGATGGCAGAAAAGATGAATGAGCACTCTGACTCGTTGGGGCAGCGACACGAACAAGAGAAAGACAAGTCAGGACTTTCATCTTTTCCTATTATATCAGAGACTTTCACTGCAGGAGCTTCCCATGGTTCTCACTCCCCAATAACAACCTCGCTGTCACGAATCATTCCTTCAGATAATCAGGAAATTTCATTTCAACAACCTCTTGGGAACAAAGACATTGCAACTCACCAAACTCATCGCTCTTCGACACATCCCACTATTCAGGACTCCTTGCCTCAAGGTACGCAAAAGTTTAAACATTTGCAAGCTGTGGATGAGGTGGATAAATATAGGAATAAAGGATTAAAGGGTAAAGATATTATGCGAGAGGACCATGTAAAATCAAAGGATAAGAAAAAGGATGGTAGTGTCCTCCCAAAATCGCATGCTCTTCCTTCTATCTAGTATTGATGACAATAATCTGTTGGAATGTTCGTGGACTTAATAAGACTGAGAAATGTCGGGAGCTCAATAGAATAATCCGATCTGCTGCATGTGATATTGTGATTCTTGTGGAAACAAAAATTAAAACTCATCGTGTTCGAGTTCAGAAGAATTTAATATGGCCTGAGACAGAACTTTTTACTAATGATTCTCAGGATACTTATGGTCGAGTTTGGGTCTTATCGCATCCTAACCTTGTTACTGCTTGGTTTATTTCTGCTTCTAATCAATTCATTCATCTTAAGGCAGCGGATAAACAGACTGGATGTCAATTCAATATTACCGATATTTATGCATCTAACAGTATGTCTGACAGGAATGCTCTAGGGCGTGATCTGGTTAGCATTGCAAATAGTTATCCTACAGTACCTTGGGTTGTTCTCGGTGACTTTAATACTGTCAGATACACAAATGAGAAAGTGGGGGGTAGAGTGTTTTCCGAATGTCAGCTTCAACATTTTAATGATTGTATTGATACTGCTGCATTGACTGACATGAAATCTGTAGGTGATTGGTTCTCATGGAACAATCAAAGTACTGCTGATAGAAAAATTACGGCTCGACTTGATGATAGATGTTTGATAAATCAGGAATGGTTAGCAGTTTTCCCAGATTCACTTCTTGAGTACGGTGCTAAGTTATTTTCGGATCACTCTATTATGCATATACATTCAGATAAAGCACTACCCAGAGTCAAGAAACCTTTTAGATTTTTTAATATGTGGAGTTCTCACCATAAGTTCCTCGAAGTTATTAAGTCAGCTTGGGACATTAATGTATTTGGTTCTCCTCCTTACATCCTATGTCAAAAGCTAAAAGCATGCGAAGCAGCACTTAAGAAGTGGAATTCAACTACATTCGGAAATATCACCAACAGGGTTCAGTTATGCAAGAAAGAACTTATGACTGTGCAAAGCGAGCTAAATCTTCATCCTCTGGATGCGAATCTTATATACAAAGAGGCTGCTGCTAGAAATAACTTTATGCAGGCTTTGAAGCAGGAGGAATGCTTTTTGAAACATAAGTCACGACAGCATTGGCTTACTCTAGGGGATTATAATACGAAGTTTTTCTATGCTGCTATTGCTACCAGAAGGGCTACTAATCGTATCAAAAAATACAAAGGTATAGATGGTAATCTCATTGAGGATTTGGATGAGGTTAAAAATTACACCGATCAATTTTTTTATTCCTTACTCAAACAGGAGCAACAGCCTAATAGTATTCATGTTGGGCCTACAAGACGACTTGATTCTGAAGCCCTCTCTCATCATAATGCTCCAAGAACGGATGATGAAATTGTGAAAGTTATTTTTAAGTCCCCGAAGCACAAAAGTCCTGGTCTAGACGGATTTCCAGCTGAGTTTTATCAAATTGAATGGTCTATTGTAGGCAACGATGTCATAAAAGCTTGTCGACATTTTTTCTCCTCAGGTCATATTCTTAAACAAAGTTGTCGACATTTTTTCTCCTCATGGTCTGAGTTTTATCAAATTGCATGGTCTAATACAACGTGAATGGCCAGTATTTTGAATTTCCGAGATGGTGCACGAAAAACCGATCGAAACTCGACTCGCGCGCGACTTCGTGCAAAGTTTATGACCGTCGTATTTTTTTGCGAAAGCGTGCTTGTACGACTTCCCATGGGCTAATAAGATGGGAAAGACCAGTATTTTGAATTTCCGAGACAGTGCACGAAAAACCGATCGAAACTCGACTCTGCGCAAAGTTTATGACCATCGCGTTTTTTTGTGAAACCATGCTCATACAACTTACCATGGGCTAATACATCGTGAATGGCCAGTATTTTGAATTTCCGAGACGGTGCACGAAAAACCGATTGAAACTTGACTCTGCGTAAAGTTTATGACCGTCGCATTTTTTCGTGAAACCATGCACATACGACTTACTATGGGCTAATACATCGTGAATGACCAGTATTTTGAATTTTTGAGATGGTGCACGAAAAACCGATCGAAACTCGACTCGCGCGCGACTTCGTGCAAAGTTTATGACCGTCGTATTTTTTTGCGAAAGCGTGCTTGTACAACTTCCCATGGGATAATAAGACGGGAAAGACCAGTATTTTGAATTTCCGAGACGGTGCACGAAAAACAGATCGAAACTGGACTTTGCGTAAAGTTTATGACCGTCGTATTTTTTCGTGAAACCATGCTCATACGACTTACCATGGGCTAATACATCGTGAATGGCCAGTATTTTGAATTTTCGAGATGGTGCACGAAAAACCGATCGAAACTCGACTCGCGCGCGACTTCGTCCAAAGTTTATTACCGTCGTATTTTTTTGCGAAAGCGTGCTTGTATGACTTCCCATGGGCTAATAAGACGGAAAAGACCAGTATTTTCAATTTCCGAGACGGTGCACGAAAAACCGATCGAAACTCGACTCTGCGCAAAGTTTATGACCGTCGCGTTTTTTCGTGAAACCATGCTCATACGAGTTACCATGGGCTAATACATCGTGAATGGCCTGTATTTTGATTTTTGGAGACAGTGCATGAAAAACTGATCGAAACTCGACACTTCGCAAAGTTTATGACCGTCGCATTTTTTCGTGAAACCATGTTCATACGACTTACCATGGGCTAATACATCGTGAATGGCCAGTATTTTGAATTTCCGAGACAGTGCATGAAAAACAGATCGAAACTCGACTCAGTGCGACTTCGAGCAAAGTTTATGACCGTCACGTTTTTTCGTGAAACCATGCTCATACGACTTACCATGGGCTAATACATCGTGAATGGCCTGTATTTTGATTTTCCGAGACGGTGCACAAAAAACCGATCGAAACTCGACTCAGCGCGCGACTTCGAGCAAAGTTTATGACCGTCGTATTTTTTTGCGAAAGCGTGCTTGTACGACTTCCCATGGGCTAATAAGACGGGAAAGACCAGCATTTTGAATTGCTAAGACGGTGCACGAAAAACCGATCGAAACTTGACTCGCGCGTGACATCGCGCAAAGTTTATGACCGTCGTATTTTTTTGCAAAAGCGTGCTTGTACGACTTCCCATGGGCTAATAAGACGGGAAAGACCAGTATTTTAAATTTTTGAGACGGTGCACGAAAAACCGATCGAAACTCGACTCTGCGCAAAGTTTATGACCGTCGCGTTTTTTCGTGAAACCATGCTCATACGACTTACCATGGGCTAATACATCGTGAATGGCCAGTATTTTGAATTTCCGAGATGGTGCACGAAAAACCGATCGAAACTCGACTCGCGCGTGACTTCGTGCAAAGTTTATGACCGTCGTATGTTTTTTGCGAAAGCGTGCTTGTACGACTTCCAATGGGCTAATAAGACGGGAAAGACTAGTATTTTGAATTTCCGTGACGGTGCATGAAAAACCGATCGAAACTCGACTCTGCGAAAAGTTTAGGACCGTCGCGTTTTTTCGTGAAACCATGCTCATACGACTTACCAAGGTCTAATACTTCGAGAATGGCCAGTATTTTCAATTTCCAAGACGGTGCACAAAAAAACGATCGAAACTTGACTCGCGCGCGACATCGCGCAAAGTTTATGACCGTCGTATTTTTTTGCGAAAGCGTGCTTGTACGACTTCCCATGGGCTAATACATCGTGAATGGCCTGTATTTTGAATTTCCAAGACGGTGCACGAAAAACCGATCGAAACTCGACTCTGCGAAAAGTTTATGACCGTCGTGTTTTTTCATGAAACCATGCTCATACGACTTACCAAGGGCTAATACATCGTGAATGGCCAGTATTTTGAATTTCCGGGATGGGGCACGAAAAATCGATCGAAACTCGACTCGCGCGCGACATCATGCAAAGTTTATGACCGTCGTATTTTTTTGTGAAAGCGTGCTTGTACGACTTCCCATGGGCTAATAAGACGGGAAAGACCAGTATTTTGAATTTCCGAGACGGTGCTCGAAAAATCGATCGAAACTTGACTCTGCGCAAAGTTTATGACCGTCGCATTTTTTTCATGAAACCATGCTCATACGACTTACCATGGTCTAATACATCGTGAATGGTTTGTATTTTGAATTTCTGATACGGTGCACGAAAAACCGATCGAAACTCGACTCTGCGCAAAGTTTATGACCGTCGCATTTTTTCGTGAAACCATGCTCATACGACTTACCATGGGCTAATACATCGTGAATGGCCAGTATTTTGAATTTTTGAGACACTGCATGAAAAACCGATCGAAACTCGACTCAGCGCGCGACTTCGAGCAAAGTTTATGACCGTCGTATTTTTTTGCGAAAGCGTGCTTGTACGACTTCCCATGGGCTAATAAGACGGGAAATACCAGCATTTTGAATTTCCGAGACGGTGCACGAAAAACCGATCGAAACTCGACTCTGTGAAAAGTTTATGACCGTCGTGTTTTTTCGTGAAACCTTGCTCATACGACTTACCATGGGCTAATACATCGTGAATGGCCAGTATTTTGAATTTCCGGGATGGTGCACGAAAAATCGATCGAAACTCGACTCGTGCGCGACATCGCGCAAAGTTTATGACCGTCGTATTTTTTTGCGAAAGCGTGCTTGTACGACTTCCCATGGGCTAATAAGACGGGAAAGACCAGTATTTTGAATTTCCGAGATGATGCTCGAAAAACCGATCGAAACTCGACTCTGCGCAAAGTTTATGAGCAATTTTTTTATTCCTTACTCAATCGGGAACAGCAGCCTAATAGTATTCATGTTGGGCGTACAAGACGATTTGATTCTGAAGCCCTCTCTCATCTTAATGCCCCAATAACGGATGATGAAATTGTGAATGTTGTTTTTAAGTCCCCGAAGCACAAAAGCCCTGGTCCAGATGGATTTCCAACTGAGTTTTATCAATTTGCATGGGCTATTGTAGGCAACGATGTCATAAAAGCTTGTCGACATTTTTTCTCCTCAGGTCATATTCTTAAAGAAATGAATTGCACTTTTATTTCTTTAGTGCCTAAAAATGATGGAGCCGATTCATTGGAGAACTACCGTCCTATTTCACTGTGCAACTTTATTTATAAGGTTATCTCTAAGTTGCTGGCAGATAGACTACAAAAGGTCATGAATAAGGTCATTAGTCCTAATCAGTTGTATGTTAGAAGAGGCTGTTTCCAATGGCAAAATTAAGGTACCACATTATGGTTCTGTTTATATCTCTCACATAACATTTGCCGATGACCTTATTATCTTCCTTCGAGATGATCCAGTTTCTGTGGGTAATCTGGCAGATATTCTTAATGAATTTTGTGAAGTTTCTGGTCTTAAGCTAAACCATGTAAAAAGCAAAGTATATGTGGGTGCTTGCATTGACAATAAGGATCATATTGCTCAAACATTGGGAGTTGCTGAAGGAAATTTACCGGTTCCTTACTTGGGTCTCCCACTTATATCCACTGGAATCAACAAAGTCTCCTGTCAGCCTATCCTACAAAAAATTAAGAACAAAATTTCCTCTTGAAAAAATAGGCTTCTTTCTAAAGTTGGACGACTTGAACTTATTCGATCTGTGTTGATCTCTTATTCTATTTATTGGTCTCATGCATTCCTTCTACCTGCCGGGCTTCTCCATGATATTGATAAATTACTTATAAACTTCTTTTGGAATGGCACAGATAGTAAGGCAATGCACATGGAGAATTGGGACAATATTTGCAAACCGAAGGATGAAGGGGGGCTGAATCTTCGACATATTAGATATTGGAATAAAGCTTGTATGGTAAAGCAATTATGGGATATTTTACAAAATAAGTCTTCCTTATGGTCACAATGGGTTTTTGCTAGGTACCTAACCAAGGAATCAATCTGGGAAACATCTGCAAAAACATCTCATTCTGCTGCTTAGAAAGGAATTCTGAAGGCAAGGCGATGGCTACGTAACAATATTTCTTATGTGATTTCTTCTGGAACCAATATTAATATGTGGTATGATCATTGGGTGAATGGGAAAAGTATATTTCAGATATTTGGTGATAGAGTACGACAGGATCTGGGGGCTCCCAAAGACTGGAAGGTTTCTGAATTCATTAACAATGGTACATGGTGTCTTCCCAACCCTACCTCCCCTGACATGTTATTACTTTGGCCGACTATTAGGGCTATTCCAATCAAGAACAACTCTTCAGAATGGGGTCACTACCACTAATCCAAGCACTGATACTCCATTGCCAACAGTGGTGATGGCGGAGAAGATTATTGAACACTCTGACTCGTTGGGGCAGCGACACGAACAAGAGAAAGACAAGTCAGGACTTCCATCTTTACCTATTATATCAGAGACTTTCACTGCAGGAGCTTCCCAAGGTTCTCACTCCCCAATAACAACCTCACCTTCACGAATCACTCCTTCAGAGGAAATTTCATTTCAACAACCTCTTGGGAACCAAGACATTGCAACTCACCAAACTCATCGCTCTTCGACACATCCCGCTATTCAGGACTCCTTGCCTCAAGGTACGCAAAAATTTAAACATTTGCAAGCTGTGGATGAGGTGGATAAATATAGGAATAGAGGATTAAAGGGTAAAGATATTATGCGAGAGGACCATGCAAAATCAAAGGATAAGAAAAAGGATGGTAGTGTCCTCCCAAAATCGCATGCTCTTCCTTCTATCTAGTATTGATGAAAATAATTTGTTGGAATGTTCGTGGACTTAATAAGACTGAGAAATGTCGGGAGCTCAATAGAATAATCCGATCTGCTGCATGTGATATTGTGATTCTTGTGGAAACAAAAATTAAAACCCATCGTGTTCGAGTTCAGAAGAATTTAATATGGCCTGAGGCAGAACTTTTTACTAATGATTCTCAGGATACTTATGGTCGAGTTTGGGTCTTATGGCATCCTAACTTTGTTACTGCTTGGTTTATTTCTGCTACTAATCAATTCATTCATCTTAAGGCAGAGGATAAACAGACTGGATGTCAATTTAATATTACCGGTATTTATGCATCTAACAGTATGTCTGACAGGAATGCTCTATGGCGTGATCTGGTTAGCATTGCAAATAGTTATCCTACAGTACCTTGGGTTGTTCTCGGTGACTTTAATACTGTCAGATACACAAATGAGAAAGTGGGGGGTAGAGTGCTTTCCGAATGTCAGCTTCAACATTTTAATGATTGTATAGATACTGCTGCATTGACTGACATGAAATCTGTAGGTGATTGGTTCTCATGGAACAATCAAAGTACTGCTGATAGAAAAATTATGGCTCGACTTGACAGATGTTTGATAAATCAGGAATGGTTAGCAGTTTTCCCAGATTCACTTCTTGAGTACGGTGCTAAGTTATTTTCGGATCACTCTATTATGCATATACATGCAGATAAAGCACTACCCAGAGTCAAGAAACCTTTTAGATTTTTTAATATGTGGAGTTCCCACCCTAAGTTCCTCGAAGTTATTAAGTCAGCTTGGGACATTAATGTATTTGGTTCTCCTCCTTACATCCTATGTCAAAAGCTAAAAGCATGCAAAGCAGCACTTAAGAAGTGGAATTCAACTACATTCGAAAATATCACCGACAGGGTTCAGTTATGCAAGAAAGAACTTATGACTGTGCAAAGCGAGCTAAATCTTCAACCTCTGGATGCGAATCTTATATACAAAGAGGCTGCTGCTAGAAATAACTTTATGCAAGCTTTGAAGCAGGAGGAATGCTTTTTGAAACAGAAGTCACGACAGCATTGGCTTACTCTAGGGGATTCTAATACGAAGTTTTTCTATGCTGCTATTGCTACCAGAAGGGCTACTAATCGTATCAAAAAATGCAAAGGTATAGATGGTAATCTCATTGAGGATTTGGATGAGGTTAAAAATTACACCGAGCAATTTTTTTATTCCTTACTCAATCAGGAGCAGCAGCCTAATAGTATTCATGTTGGGCCTACAAGACGACTTGATTCTGAAGCCCTCTCTCATCTTAATGCCCCAATAACGGATGATGAAATTGTGAAAGTTATTTTTAAGTCCCCGAAGCACAAAAGCCCTGGTCCAGACGGATTTCCAGCTGAGTTTTATCAAATTGCATGGTCTATTGTAGGCAACGATGTCATAAAAGCTTGTCGACATTTTTTCTCCTCAGGTCATATTCTTAAAGAAATGAATTGCACTTTTATTTCTTTAGTGCCTAAAAATGATGGAGCCGATTTATTGGAGAACTACTGTCCTATTTCACTGTGCAACTTTACTTATAAGGTTATCTCGAAGTTGCTGGCAGATAGACTACAAAAGGTCATGAATAAGGTCATTAGTCCTAATCAGGCTGCTTTTATTAAAGGGAGGAGTATCCATCATAATGTCCTGCTTGCTAATGATTTGGTTAAGGATCTACACTCAAAAACAAGAGGGAAAAAGATATGTTTTAAAGCTGATTTACGAAAGGCCTTTGACTCAGTCAATAGGCATTTTATTTACATGATTCTCCATAATATGGGCTTCCCTCAGCACTGGGTTCAATGGATTCAATGTTGCTTGGAGACTCCAAAATTTTCGATTCTCTTTAATGGTTCACCTATTGGCTTCTTCGGGAGTAAGAATGGCATTCGGCAAGGCGATCCACTATCTCCTTATTTTTTTACGATTGCAATGGAAGGGCTCAGTTGTATGTTAGAAGAGGCTGTTTCCAATGGCAAAATTAAGGTACCATATTATGGTTCTGTTTATATCTCTCACATAACATTTGCTGATGACCTTATTATCTTCCTTCGAGATGATCCAGTTTCTGTGAGTAATCTGACAGATATTCTTAATGAATTTGGTATAGTTTCTGGTCTTAAGCTAAACCATGCAAGGAGCAAAGTATACGTGGGTGCTTGCATTGAAAATAAGGATCATATTGCTCAAACATTGGGAGTTGCTAAAGGAAATTCACCGGTTCCTTACTTGGGTCTCCCACTTATATCCACTGGAATCAACAAAGTCTCCTGTCAGCCTATCCTACAAAAAATTAAGAACAGAATTTCCTCTTGGAAAAATAGGCTTCTGTCTAAAGCTGGACGACTTGAACTTATTCGATCAGTGTTGATCTCTTATTCTATTTATGACCGTCGCATTTTTTCGTGAAACCATGCTCATACGACTTACCATGGGCTAATACATCGTGAATGACCAGTATTTTGAATTTCCGAGATGGTGCACGAAAAACCGATCGATAATCGACTCGCGCGCAACTTCGTGCAAAGTTTACGACCGTCGTATTTTTTTGCGAAAGCGTGCTTGTCCGACTTCCCATGGGCTAATAAGACGGGAAAGACCAGTATTTTGAATTTCCGAAACGGTGCACGAAAAACCGATCGAAACTTGACTCTGCGCAAAGTTTACGACCGTCGCATTTTTTCGTGATACCATGCTCATACGACTTACCATGGGCTAATATTTCGAGAATGGCCAGTATTTTCAATTTCCGAGACGGTGCACGAAAAACCGATCGAAACTTGACTCGCGCTCGACATCGCGCAAAGTTTATGACCGTCGTATTTTTTTGCGAAAGCGTGCTTCTACGACTTCCCATGGGCTAATAAGACGGGAAAGACGAGTATTTTGAATTTCCGAGACGGTGCACGAAAAACCGATCAAAAGTTGACTCTGCGCAAAGTTTATGACCGTCGCGTTTTTTCGTGAAACCATGCTCATACGACTTACCATGGAATACATCGTGAATGACCTGTATTTTGAATTTCCGAGATGGTGCACGAAAAACCGATCGAAAGTCGACTCTGCGCAAAGTTTATGACCGTCTGGTTTTTTCGTGAAACCATGCTCATAGGACTTACAATGGGCTAATACATCTTGAATGGCCTGTCTTTCGAATTTCCGAGACGGTGCACGAAAAACCGATCGAAACACGACTCTTCGCAAAGTTTATGACCGTCGCATTTTTTCGTGAAACCATGCTCATACGACTTACCATGGGCTAATACATCGTGAATGGCCAGTATTTTGAATTTCCGAGACAGTGCATGAAAAATCGATCGAAACTCGACTCAGCGCGCGACTTCGAGCAAAGTTTATGACCGTTGTATTTTTTTGCGAAAGCGTGCTTGTACGACTTCCCATGGGATAATAAGACGGGAAAGACCAGTATTTGCAATTTCCGAGATGGTGCACGAAAAATCGATCGAAACTCGACTCTGCGCAAAGTTTATGACCGCCGCATTTTTTCGTGAAACCATGCTCATACGACTTACCATGGGCTAATACATCGTGAATGGCCTGTATTTTGAATTTCCGAGACGGTGCACGAAAAACCGATCGAAACTCGACTCGCGCGCGACTTCGTGCAAAGTTAATGACCGTCGTATTTTTTTGCGGAAGTGTGCTTGTACGACTTCCCATGGGCTAATACGACGGGAAAGACCAGTATTTTGAATTTCCGAGATGGTGCACGAATAACCGATCGAAACTCGACTCGCGCGCGACTTCGTGCAAAGTTTATGACCGTCGTATTTTTTTACGAAAGCGTGCTTGTACGACTTCCCATGGCCTAATAAGACGGGAAAGACCAGCATTTTGAATTTCCGAGACGGTGCACGAAAAACCGATCGAAACTCGACTCTGCGCAAAGTTTATGACCGTCGTGTTTTTTCGTGAAACCATGCTCATACGACTTACTATGGGCAAATACATCGTGAATGACCAGTATTTTGAATTTCCGGGATGGTTCACGAAAAACCGATCGAAACTCGACTCGCGCGCGACTTTATGCAAAGCTTATGACTGTCGTATTTTTTTGGCGAAAGCGTGCTTGTACAACTTCCTATGGGCTAATAAGATGGGAAAGACCAGTATTTTCAATTTCTGAGATGGTACACGAAAAACCGATCGAAACTCGACTCTGGGCAAAGATGATGACCGTCGCGTTTTTTCGTGAAACCATGCTCATACGACTTACCATGGGCTAATACATCGTGAATGGCCTGTCTTTTGAATTTCCGAGACGGTGCACGAAAAACCGATCGAAACTCGACTCTTCGCAAAGTTTATGACCGTCGCATTTTTTCGTGAAACCATGCTCATACGACTTACCATGGGCTAATACATCGTGAATGGCTAGTATTTTGAATTTCCGAGACAGTGCATGAAAAACCGATCGAAACTCGACTCAGCGCGCGACTTCGAGCAAAGTTTATGACCGTTTTATTTTTTTGCGAAAGCGTGCTTGTACGACTTCCCATGGGCTAATAAGTCGGGAAAGACCTGCATTTTGAATTTCCGAGACGGTGCACGAAAAACCGATAGAAAGTCGACTCTGCGCAAAGTTTATGACCGTCTTGTTTTTTCGTGAAACCATGCTCATACGACTTACCATGGGCTAATATATCGTGAATGGCCTGTATTTTGAATTTCCGAGAAGGTGCACGAAAAACCGATCGAAACTCGACTCTGCGCAAAGTTTATGACCGTCGCATTTTTTCATGAAACCATGCTCATACGACTTACCATGGGCTAATACATCGTGAATGGCCAGTATTTTGAATTTCCGAGATGGTGCACGAAAAATCGATCGAAACTCGACTCGCGCGCGACTTCGTGCAAAGTTTATGACTGTCGTATTTTTTTGCGAAAGCGTGCTTGTACGACTTCCCATGGGATAATAAGACGGGAAAGACCAGTATTTGCAATTTCTGAGATGGTGCACGAAAAACCGATCGAAACTCGACTCTGCGCAAAGTTTATGACCGCCGCATTTTTTCGTGAAACCATGCTCATACGACTTACCATGGGCTAATACATCGTGAATGGCCTGTATTTTGAATTTTCGAGACGGTGCACGAAAAACCGATCGAAACTCGACTCGCGCGCGACTTCGTGCAAAGTTAATGACCGTCGTATTTTTTTGCGGAAGTGTGCTTGTACGACTTCCCAAGGGCTAATACGACGGGAAAGACCAGTATTTTGAATTTCCGAGATGGTGCACGAATAACCGATCGAAACTCGACTCGCGCGCGACTTCGTGCAAAGTTTATGACCATCGTATTTTTTTACGAAAGCGTGCTTATACGACTTCCCATGGGCTAATAAGACGGGAAAGACCAGCATTTTGAATTTCTGAGACGGTGCACGAAAAACCGATCGAAACTCGACTCTGCGCAAAGTTTATGACCGTCGTGTTTTTTCGTGAAACCATGCTCATACGACTTACTATGGGCAAATACATCGTGAATGACCAGTATTTTGAATTTCCGGGATGGTTCACGAAAAACCGATCGAAACTCGACTCGCGCGCGACTTTATGCAAAGTTTATGACCGTCGTATTTTTTTTGCAAAAGCGTGCTTGTACAACATCCCATGGGCTAATAAGACGGGAAAGACCAGTATTTTCAATTTCCGAGATGGTACATGAAAAACCGATCGAAACTTGACTCTGGGCAAAGATGATGACCGTCGCGTTTTTTCGTGAAACCATGCTCATACGACTTACCATGGGCTAATACATCGTGAATGGCCTGTCTTTTGAATTTCCGAGACGGTGCACGAAAAACCGATCGAAACACGACTCTTCGCAAAGTTTATGACCGTCGCATTTTTTCGTGAAACCATGCTCATACGACTTACCATGGGCTAATACATCGTGAATGGCCAGTATTTTGAATTTCCGAGACAGTGCATGAAAAACCGATCGAAACTCGACTCAGCGCGCGACTTCGAGCAAAGTTTATGACCGTTGTATTTTTTTGCGAAAGCGTGCATGTATGACTTCCCATGGGTTAATAAGACGGGAAAGACCAGTATTTGCAATTTCCGAGATGGTGCACGAAAAACCGATCGAAACTCGACTCTGCGCAAAGTTTATGACCGCCGCATTTTTTCATGAAACCATCCTCATACGACTTACCATGGGCTAATACATCGTGAATGGCTTGTATTTTGAATTTCCGAGACGGTGCACGAAAAACCGATCGAAACTCGACTCGCGCGCGACTTCGTGCAAAGTTAATGACCGTCGTATTTTTTTGCGGAAGTGTGCTTGTACGACTTCCCATGGGCTAATACGACGGGAAAGACCAGTATTTTTAATTTCCGAGATGGTGCACGAATAACCGATCGAAACTCGACTCGCGCGCGACTTCGTGCAAAGTTTATGACCGTCGTATTTTTTTACGAAAGCGTGCTTGTACGACTTCCCATGGCCTAATAAGACGAGAAAGACCAGCATTTTGAATTTCTGAGACGGTGCACGAAAAACCGATAGAAACTCGACTCTGCGCAAAGTTTATGACCGTCGTGTTTTTTCGTGAAACCATGCTCATACGACTTACTATGGGCAAATACATCGTGAATGACCAGTATTTTGAATTTCCGGGATGGTTCACGAAAAACCAATCGAAACTCGACTCGCGCGCGACTTTATGCAAAGCTTATGATCGTCGTATTTTTTTTGCGAAAGCGTGCTTGTACAACTTCCCATGGGCTAATAAGATGGGAAAGACCAGTATTTTCAATTTCTGAGATGGTACATGAAAAACCGATCGAAACTCGACTCTGGGCAAAGATGATGACCGTCGCGTTTTTTCGTGAAACCATGCTCATACGACTTACCATGGGCTAATACATCGTGAATGGCCTGTCTTTTGAATTTCCGAGACGGTGCACGAAAAACCGATCGAAACTCGACTCTTCGCAAAGTTTATGACCGTCGCATTTTTTCGTGAAACCATGCTCATACGACTTACCATGGGCTAATACATCGTGAATGGCTAGTATTTTGAATTTCCGAGATAGTGCATGAAAAACCGATCGAAACTCGACTCAGCGCGCGACTTCGAGCAAAGTTTATGACCGTTTTATTTTTTTGCGAAAGCGTGCTTGTACGACTTCCCATGAATAAGTCGGGAAAGACCAGCATTTTGAATTTCCGAGACGGTGCACGAAAAACCGATAGAAAGTCGACTCTGCGCAAAGTTTATGACCGTCTTGTTTTTTCGTGAAACCATGCTCATACGACTTACCATGGGCTAATATATCGTGAATGGCCTGTATTTTGAATTTCCGAGAAGGTGCACGAAAAACCGATCGAAACTCGACTCTGCGCAAAGTTTATGACCGTCGCGTTTTTTCATGAAACCATGCTCATACGACTTACCATGGGCTAATACATCGTGAATGGCCAGTATTTTAAATTTCCGAGATGGTGCACGAAAAATCGATCGAAACTCGACTCGCGCGCGACTTCGTGCAAAGTTTATGACTGTCGTATTTTTTTGCGGAAGCGTGCTTGTACGACTTCCCATGGGATAATAAGACGGGAAAGACCAGTATTTGCAATTTCCGAGATGGTGCACGAAAAACCGATCGAAACTCGACTCTGCGCAAAGTTTATGACCGCCGCATTTTTTCGTGAAACCATGCTCGACTTACCATGGGCTAATACATCGTGAATGGCCTGTATTTTGAATTTCCGAGACGGTGCATGAAAAACCGATCGAAACTCGACTCGCGCACGACTTCGTGCAAAGTTAATGACCGTCGTATTTTTTTGCGGAAGTGTGCTTGTACGACTTCCCAAGGGCTAATACGACGGGAAAGACCAGTATTTTGAATTTCCGAGATGGTGCACGAATAACCGATCGAAACTCGACTCGCGCACGACTTCGTGCAAAGTTTATGACCGTCGTATTTTTTTACGAAAGCGTGCTTGTACGACTTCCCAGGGGCTAATAAGACGGGAAAGACCAGCATTTTGAATTTCTGACACGGTGCACGAAAAACCGATCGAAACTCGACTCTGCGCAAAGTTTATGACCGTCGTGTTTTTTCGTGAAACGATGCTCATACGACTTACTATGGGCAAATACATCGTGAATGACCAGTATTTTGAATTTCCGGGATGTTTCACGAAAAACCGATCGAAACTCGACTCGCGAGCGACTTTATGCAAAGTTTATGACCGTCGTATTTTTTTTGCAAAAGCGTGCTTGTACAACATCCCATGGGCTAATAAGACGGGAAAGACCAGTATTTTCAATTTCCGAGATGGTACAGGAAAAACCGATCGAAACTCGACTCTGGGCAAAGATGATGACCGTCGCGTTTTTTCGTGAAACCATGCTCATACGACTTACCATGGGATAATACATCGTTAATGGCCTGTCTTTTGAATTTCCGAGACGGTGCACGAAAAACCGATCGAAACTTGCCTCTTCGCAAAGTTTATAACCGTCGCATTTTTTCGTGAAACCATGCTCATACGACTTACCGTGGGCTAATACATCGAGAATGGCCAGTATTTTGAATTTCCGAGATAGTGCATGAAAAACCGATCGAAACTCGACTCAGCGCGCGACTTCGAGCAAAGTTTATTACCGTTGTATTTTTTTGCGAAAGCGTGCATGTACGACTTCCATTGGGCTAATAAGTCGGGAAAGACCAGCATTTTGAATTTCCGAGACGGTGCACGATAAACCGATCGAAAGTCGATTCTGCGCAAAGTTTATGACCGTCTTGTTTTTTCGTAAAACCATGCTCATACGACTTACCATGGGCTAATATATCGTGAAAGGCCTGTGTTTTGAATTTCCGAGAAGGTGCACGAAAACCGATCGAAACTCGACTCTGCGCAAAGTTTATGACCATCGCATTTTTTCGTGAAACCATGCTCATATGACTTACCATGGGCTAATACATCGTGAATGGCCTGTATTTTGAATTTCCGAGACGGTGCACGAAAAACCGATCGAAACTCGACTCTTCGTAAAGTTTATGACCGTCACATTTTTCCGTGAAACCATGCTCATACGACTTACCATGGTCTAATACATCGTGAATGGCCAGTATTTTGAATTTCCGAGATGGTGCACGAAAAACCGATCGAAACTCGACTCGCGCGCGACTTCGTGCAAAGTTTATGACAGTCGTATTTTTTTGTGAAAGCGTGCTTGTACGACTTCCCATGGGATAATAAGACGGGAAAGACCAGTATTTGCAATTTCCGAGATGGTGCACGAAAAACCGATCGAAACTCGACTCTGCGCAAAGTTTATGACCGCCGCATTTTTTCGTGAAACCATGCTCATACGACTTACCATGGGCTAATACATCGTGAATGGCCTGTATTTTGAATTTCCGAGACGGTGCACGAAAAACCGATCGAAAATCGACACTTCGTAAAGTTTATGACCGTCGTATTTTTTCATAAAACCATGCTCATACGACTTACCATGGGCTAATACATCGTGCATGGCCAGTATTTTGAATTTCCGAGACAGTGCACGAAAAACCGATCGAAACTCGACTCAGCGCGCGACTTCGAGCAAAGTTTATGACCATCGTATTTTTTTGCGAAAGCGTGCTTGTACGACTTCCCATGGGCTAATAAGACGGGAAAGACCAGTATTTTGAATTTCCGAGACGGTGCACGAAAAACCGATCGAAACTCGACTCTGCGTAAAGTTTATGACCGTCGCGTTTTTTCGTGCAACCATGCTCATACGACTTACCATGGGCTAATACATCGTGAATGGCCAGTATTTTGAATTTCCGAGATGGTGCACGAAAAACCGATCGAAACTCGACTCCGCGCAAAGTTTATGATCGTCGCGTTTTTTCGTCAAACCATGCTCATACGACTTACTATGGGCTAATACATCGTGAATG
This sequence comes from Ensete ventricosum, assembly GCA_029747655.1. Classification (NCBI taxonomy): domain Eukaryota; kingdom Viridiplantae; phylum Streptophyta; class Magnoliopsida; order Zingiberales; family Musaceae; genus Ensete; species Ensete ventricosum. The sequence continues at coordinate 27,719,510 of JAQQAF010000004.1, read as the reverse complement.
ACCAGTATTTTGAATTTATGATACGGTGCACGAAAAACTGATCGAAACTTGACTCTGCGCAAAGTTTATGATCGTCGCATTTTTTCGTGAAACCATGCTCATACGACTTACCATGGGCTAATACATCGTGAATGGCCAGTATTTTGAATTTCCGAGACAGTGCACGAAAAACCGATCGAAACTCGACTCAGCGCGCGACTTCGAGCAAAGTTTATGACCGTCGTATTTTTTTGCGAAAGCGTGCTTGTACGACTTCCCATGGGCTAATAAGACGGGAAAGACCAGTATTTTGAATTTCCGAGACGGTGCACGAAAAACCGATCGAAACTCGACTCTGCGTAAAGTTTATGACCGTCGCGTTTTTTCGTGAAACCATGCTCATACGACTTACCATGGGCTAATACATCGTGAATGGCCAGTATTTTGAATTTCCGAGATGGTGCACGAAAAACCGATCGAAACTCGACTCCGCGTAAAGTTTATGATCGTCGCGTTTTTTCGTCAAACCATGCTCATACGACTTACAATGGGCTAATACATCGTGAATGACCAGTATTTTGAATTTATGATACGGTGCATGAAAAACTGATCGAAACTCGACTCTGCGCAAAGTTTATGACCGCCGCATTTTTTCGTGAAACCATGCTCATACGACTTACCATGGGCTAATACATCGTGAATGGCCTGTATTTTGAATTTCCGAGACGGTGCACGAAAAACCTATCGAAAATCGACTCTTCGTAAAGTTTATGACCGTCGTATTTTTTCATAAAACCATGCTCATACGACTTACTTACCATCGGCTAATACATCGTGAATGGCCAGTATTTTGAATTTCCGAGACAGTGCACGAAAAACCGATCGAAACTCGACTCAGCGCGCGACTTCGAGCAAAGTTTATTACCGTCGTATTTTTTTGCGAAAGCGTGGTTGTACGACTTCCCATGGGCTAATAAGACGGGAAAGACCAGTATTTTGAATTTCCGAGACGGTGCACGAAAAACCGATCGAAACTCGACTCCGCGCAAAATTTATGATCGTCGCGTTTTTTCGTCAAACCATGCTCATACGACTTACTATGGGCTAATACATCGTGAATGACCAGTATTTTGAATTTATGATACGGTGCACGAAAAACTGATCGAAACTCGACTCTGCGCAAAGTTTATGATCGTCGCGTTTTTTCGTGAAACCATGCTCATACGACTGACCATGGGCTAATACATCGTGAATGGCCAGTATTTTGAATTTCCGAGATGGTGCACGAAAAACTGATCGAAACTCGACTCGCACGCGACTTCGTGCAAAGTTTATGACCGTCGTATTTTTTTGCGAAAGCGTGCTTGTACGACTTCCCATGGGCTAATAAGACGGGAAATACCAGTATTTTGAATTTTCGAGACGTTGCACGAAAAACCGATCGAAACTCGACTCTGCGCATGGTTTATGACCGTCGCGTTTTTTCGTGAAACCATGCTCATACGACTTACCATGGGCTAATACATCGTGAATGGCCAGTATTTTGAATTTCCGAGATGGTGCACGAAAAACTGATCGAAACTCGACTCGTGCGTGACTTCGAGCAAAGTTTATGACCGTCGTATTTTTTTGCGAAAGCGTGCTTGTACGACTTCCCATGGGCTAATAAGACGGGAAAGACCAGTATTTTGAATTTCCGAGACGGTGCACGAAAAACCGATCGAAACTCGACTCTACGCAAAGTTTATGACCGTCGCGTTTTTTCGTGAAACCATTCTCATACGACTTACCATGGGCTAATACATCGTGAATGGCCAGTATTTTGAATTTCCGAGATGGTGCACGAAAAACCGATCGAAACTCGACTCGCGCGTGACTTCGAGCAAAGTTTATGACCGTCGTATTTTTTTGCGAAAGCGTGCTTATACGACTTCCCATGGGCTAATACATCGTGAATGGCCAGTATTTTGAATTTCTGAGATGTTGCACGAAAAACCGATCGAAACTCGACTCGCGCGTGACTTCGTGCAAAGTTTATGACCGTCGTATTTTTTTGCGAAAGCGTGCATGTACGACTTCCCATGGGCTAATAAGACGGGAAAGACCAGCATTTTGAATTTCCGAGACGGTGCACGAAAAACCGATCGAAACTCGACTCTGCGCAAATTTTATGACCGTCGCGTTTTCTCGTGAAACCATGCTCATACGACTTACTATGGGCTAATACATCGTGAATGGCCAGGATTTTGAATTTCCGGGATGGTGCACGAAAAACCGATCGAAACTCGACTCGCGTGCGACTTCGTGCAAAGTTAATGACCGTCGTATTTTTTTGCGGAAGTGTGCTTGTATGACTTCCCATGGGCTAATACGACGGGAAAGACCAGCATTTTAAATTTCCGAGACGGTGCACTAAAAACCGATCGAAACTCGACTCCGCGCAAAGTTTATGACCGTCGCGTTTTTTCGTGAAACCAAGCTCATACGACTTACTATGGGCTAATACATCGTGAATGACCAGTTTGTTGAATTTCTGAGATGGTGCACGAAAAACCGATCGAAACTCGACTCGCTCGCGACTTCGTGCAAAGTTTATGACCGTCGTATTTTTTTGCGAAAGCGTGCTTGTATGACTTCCCATGGGCTAATAAGACGGGAAAGACCAGTATTTTGAATTTCCGAGATGGTGCACGAAAAACCGATCGAAACTCGACTCTGTGCAAAGTTTATGACCGTCGCGTTTTTTCGTCAAACCATGCTCATACAACTTACCATGGGCTAATACATCGTGAATGGCCTGTATTTTGAATTTCCGAGATGGTGCATGAAAAACCGATCGAAACTCGACTCGCGCGCGTCTTCGTGCAAAGTTTATGACCGTCGTATTTTTTTGCGAAAGCATGCTTGTACGACTTCCCATGGGCTAATAAGACGGAAAAGAACAGTATTTTCAATTTTCGATACGGTGCACGAAAAACCGATCGAAACTCGACTCTGCGCAAAGTTTATGACTGTCGCGTTTTTTCGTGAAACCATGCTCATACGACTTTCCATGGGCTAATACATCGTGAATGGCCTGTATTTTGAATTTTTGAGACGGTGCAGGAAAAACCGATCGAAACTCGACACTTCGCAAAGTTTATGGCCGTCACGTTTTTTCATGAAACCATGCTAATACGACTTACCATTGGCTAATATTTCGAGAATGGCCAGTATTTTCAATTTCCGAGACGGTGCACGAAAAACCGATCGAAACTCGACTCAGCGCGCGACTTCGAGCAAAGTTTACGACCGTCGTATTTTTTTGTGAAAGCGTGCTTGTACGACTTCCCATGGTCTAATACGACGGGAAAGACCAGTATTTTGAATTTTCGAGACGGTGCACGAAAAACCGATCGAAACTCGACTCTGCGCAACGTTTATGACCATCGTGTTTTTTCGTGAAACCATGCTCAAACAACTTACCATGGGCCAATACATCGTGAATGGCCAGTATTTTGAATTTCCGAGACGGTGCATGAGAAACCGATCGAAACTCGACTCGCGCGTGACTTCGCGCAAAGTTTATGACCGTCGTATTTTTTCGCGAATGCGTGCTTGTACGACTTCCCATGGGGTAATAAGATGGGAAAGACCAGTATTTTGAATTTCTGAGACGTTGCACGAAAAACCGATCGAAACTCGACTCTGCGCAAAGTTTATGACCGTCGTATTTTTTCGTGATACCATGCTCATACGACTTACCATGGGCTAATACTTCAAGAATTGCCAGTATTTTGAATTTCTGAGATGGTGCACGAAAAACCGATCGAAACTTGACTCGCGCACGAATTCGTGCAATGTTAATGACCGTCGTATTTTTTTACGTAAGCGTGCTTGTACGACTTCCCATGAGCTAATAAGACGGGAAAGACCATTATTTTGAATTTCCGAGACGGTGCACGAAAAACCGATCGAAACTCGACTCTGCGAAAAGTTTATGACCGTCGTGTTTTTTCATGAAACCATGCTCATACGACTTACCAAGGGCTAATACATCGTGAATGGCCAGTATTTTGAATTTTCGGGATGGTGCACGAAAAATCGATCGAAACTCGACTCGCGCGCGACATCGCGCAAAGTTTATGACCGTCGTATTTTTTTGCGAAAGCGTGCTTGTACGACTTCCAATGGGCTAATAAGACGGGAAAGACCAGTATTTTGAATTTCCGATACAGAGCTCGAAAAACCGATCGAAACTCAACTCTGCGTAAAGTTTATGACCGTCGCATTTTTTTCATTAAACCATGCTCATACGACTTACCATGGTCTAATACATCGTGAATGGCCTGTATTTTGAATTTCTGATACGGTGCACGAAAAACCAATCGAAACTCGACTCTGCGCAAAGTTTATGACCGTCGCGTTTTTTCGTGAAACCATGCTCATACGACTTACCATGGGCTCATACATCGTGAATGGCCAGTATTTTGAATTTCCGGGATGGTGCACGAAAAATCGATCGAAACTCGACTCGCGCGCGACATCGCGCAAAGTTTATGACCGTCGTATTTTTTTACGAAAGCGTGCTTGTACGACTTCCCATGGGCTAATAAGACGGGAAAGACCAGTATTTTGAATTTCTGAGACGGTGCGCGAAAAACCGATCGAAACTCGACTCTGCGCAAAGTTTATGACCGTCGCATTTTTTTCATGAAACCATGCTCATACGACTTACATTGGTCTAATACATCGTGAATGGCCTGTATTTTGAATTTCTGATACGGTGCACGAAAAACCGATCGAAACTCGACTCTGCGCAAAGTTTATGACCGTCACGTTTTTTCGTGAAACCATGCTCATACGACTTACCATGGGCTAATACATCGTGAATGGCCAGTATTTTGAATTTCCGAGACAGTGCATGAAAGACCGATCGAAAATCGACTCACGAGCAAAGTTTATGACCGTCGTATTTTTTTGCGAAAGCGTGCTTGTACGACTTCCCATGGGCTAATAAGACGGGAAAGACCAGTATTTTGAATTTCTGAGACGGTGCTCGAAAAACCGATCGAAACTCGACTCTGCGCAAAGTTTATGACCGTCATGTTTTTTCATGAAACCATGCTCATACGACTTACCAAGGGCTAATACATCGTGAATGGCCAATATTTTGAATTTCCGGGATGGTGCACGAAAAATTGATCGAAAATCGACTCGTGCGCGACATCGCGCAAAGTTTATGACCGTCATATTTTTTTGCGAAAGCGTGCTTGTACGACTGCCCCTGGGCTAATAAGACGGGAAAGACCAGTATTTTGAATTTCCGAGACGGTGCTCGAAAAACCGATCGAAACTCGACTCTGCACAAAGTTTATGACCGTCGCATTTTTTTCAAGAAACCATTCTCATACGACTTACCATGGTCTAATACATCATGAATGGCCTGTATTTTGAATTTCTGATACGGTGCACGAAAAACCGATCGAAACTCGACTCTGCGCAAAGTTTATGACCATCGTGTTTTTTCGTGAAACCATGCTCATACGACTTACCAAGGGCTAATAAATCGTGAATGGCTAGTATTTTGAATTTTCGGGATGGTGCACGAAAAATCGATCGAAAATCGACTCGCGCGCGACATCGCGTAAAGTTTATGACCGTCGTATTTTTTTGCGAAAGCATGCTTGTACGACTTCCCATGGGCTAATAAGACGGGAAAGACCAGTATTTTGAATTTCCGAGACGGTGCTCGAAAAACCGATCGAAACTCGACTCTGCGCAAAGTTTATGACCGTCGCGTTTTTTTGCGAAAGCGTGCTTGTACGACTTCCCATGGGCTAATAAGATCGGAAAGGCCAGTATTTTGAATTTCCGAGACGGTGCACGAAAAACCTATCGAAACTCGACTCTACGCAAAGTTTATGACCGTCGTGTTTTTTCGTGAAACCATGCTCAAACGACTTACCATGGGCTAATACTTCGAGATTTGCCAGTATTTTGAATTTCCGAGACGGTGCACGAAAAACCGATCGAAACCTGACTCGCGCACGAATTCGTGCAAAGTTAATGACCGTCGTATTTTTTTGCGAAAGCGTGCTTATACGACTTCCCACGGGCTAATACGACGGGAAAGACCAGTATTTTGAATTTCCGAGATGGTGCACGAAAAATCGATCGAAACTCGACTCTGCACAACCTTTATGACCATCGCGTTTTTTCGTGAAACCATGCTCATACGACTTACCATATACATCGTGAGTGGCCAGTATTTTGAATTTCCGAGACGGTGCATGAAAAACCGATCGAAACTCGACTCGCGCGTGACTTCGCGCAAAGTTTATGACCGTCGTATTTTTTCGCGAAAGCGTGCTTGTATGACTTCCCATGGGCTAATAAGATGGGAAATACCAGCATTTTGAATTTCCGAGACGGTGCATGAAAAACCGATCGAAACTCGACTCTGCGAAAAGTTTATGAACGTCGTTTTTTTTCATGAAACCATGCTCATACGACTTACCAAGGGCTAATACATCGTGAATGGCCAGTATTTTGAATTTTCGGGATGGTGCACGAAAAATCGATCGAAACTCGACTCGCGAGCGACATCGCGCAACGTTTATGACCGTCGTATTTTTTTGCGAAAGCATGCTTGTACGACTTCCCATGGGCTAATAAGACGGGAAAGACCAGTATTTTGAATTTCCGAGACGGTGCTCGAAAAAACGATCGAAACTCGACTCTGCGCAAAGTTTATGACCGTCACGTTTTTTTCATGAAACCATGCTCATACGACTTACCATGGTCTAATACATCGTGAATGACCTGTATTTTGAATTTCTGATACGGTGCACGAAAAACCGATCGAAACTCGACTCTGTGCAAAGTTTATGACCGTCGCATTTTTTCGTGAAACCATGGTCATACGACTTACTATGGGATAATACATCGTGAATGACCAGTATTTTGAATTTCCGAGACGGTGCACGAAAAACCGATCGAAATTCGACACTTCGCAAAGTTTATGACCGTCGCGTTTTTTCGTGAAACCATGCTCATACGACTTACCATGGGCTAATACATCGTGAATGGCCGGTATTTTGAATTTCCGAGACGGTGCACGAAAAGCCGATCGAAACTCGGCACTTCGCAAAGTTTATGACCATCGCGTTTTTTCGTGAAACCATGCTCATACGACTTACCATTGGCTAATACATCGTGAATGGCCAGTATTTTGAATTTCCGAGACAGTGCATGAAAAATCGATCGAAACTCGACTCTGCGCTAAGTGTAAGACCGTCGTGTTTTTTCGTGAAACCATGCTCATAAGACTTACCATGGGCTATTACATCGTGAATGGCCAGTATTTTGAATTTTTGAGATGGTGCACGAAAAACCGATCGAAACTCGACTCGCGCGTGACTTCGAGCAAAGTTTATGACCGTCGTATTTTTTTGCGAAAGCGTGCTTGTACGGCTTCCCATGGGCTAATAAGACCGGAAAGACTTGTGTTTTGAATTTCTGAGACGGTGCACGAAAAACCGATCGAAACTCGACTCTGCGCAATGTTTATGACCGTCGCATTTTTTTGTGAAACCATGCTCATACGACTTACCATGGGCTAATACATCGTGAATGGCCAGTATTTTGAATTTCTGAGATGGTGCACGAAAAACCGATCGAAACTCGACTCCGCGAAAAGTTTATGACCGTCGTGTTTTTTCGTGAAACCATGCTCATACGACTTACCAAGGGCTAATACATCGTGAATGGCCAGTATTTTGAATTTCCGGGATGGTGCACGAAAAATCGATCGAAACTCGACTCGCGCGCGACATCGCGCAAAGTTTATGAACGTCGTATTTTTTTGCGAAAGCGTGCTTGTACGACTTCCCATGGGCTAATAAGACGGGAAAGATCAGTATTTTGAATTTTCGAGACGGTGCTCGAAAAACCGATCGAAACTCGACTCTGCGCAAAGTTAATGACCGTCGCATTTTTTTCATGAAACCATGCTCATACGACTTACCATGGTCTAATACATCGTGAATGGCCTGTATTTTGAATTTCTGATACGGTGCACGAAAAACCGATCGAAACTCGACTCTGCGCAAAGTTTATGACCGTTGCGTTTTTTCGTGAAACCATGCTCATACGACTTACCATGTGCTAATACATCGTGAATGGCCAGTATTTTGAATTTCCGAGACAGTGCATGAAAAACCGATCGAAACTCGACTCAGCGCGCGACTTCGAGCAAAGTTTATGACCGTCGTATTTTTTTGCGAAAACATGCTTGTACGACTTCACATGGGCTAATAAGACGGGAAATACCAGCATTTTGAATTTCCGACACGGTGCACGAAAAACCGATCGAAACTCGACTCTGCGAAAAGTTTATGACCGTCGTGTTTTTTCGTGAAACCATGCTCATACTACTTACCAAGGGCTAATACATCGTGAATGGCCACTATTTTAAATTTCCGGGATGGTGCACGAAAAATCGATCAAAAATCGACTCGCGCGCGATTTCGCGCAAAGTTTATGACCGTCGTATGTTTTTGCGAAAGCGTGCTTGTACGACTTCCCATGGGCTAATAAGACGGGAAAGACCAGTATTTTGAATTGCCGAGACGGTGCTCGAAAATCCGATCGAAACTCGACTCTGCGCAAAGTTTATGACCGTCGCGTTTTTTTCATGAAACCATGCTCGTACGACTTACCATGGTCTAATACATCGTGAATGGCCTGTATTTTGAATTTCTGATACGGTGCATGAAAAACCGATCGAAACTCGACTCTGCGCAAAGTTTATAACCGTCGCATTTTTTCGTGAAACCATGCTCATACGACTTACCATGGGCTAATACATCGTGAATGGCCAGTATTTTGAATTTCCGAGATGGTGCACGAAAAACCGATCGAAACTCGACTCGCGCGCGACTTCGTCCAAAGTTTATGACCGTCGTCTTTTTTTGCGAAAGCATGCTTGTACGACTTCCCATGGGCAAATAAGACGGGAAATACCAGCATTTTGAATTTCCGACACGGTGTACGAAAAATAGATCGAAACTCGACTCGCGTGCGACATCGCGCAAAGTTTATGACCGTCGTATTTTTTTGCGAAAGCGTGCTTGTACGACTTCCCCTGGGCTAAAAAGACGGGAAAGACCAGTATTTTGAATTTCCGAGACGGTGCTCGAAAAACCGATCGAAACTTGACTCTGCGCAAAGTTTATGACCGTCGCATTTTTTTCATGAAACCATGCTCATACGACTTACCATGGTCTAATACATCGTGAATGGCCTGTATTTTGAATTTCTGATACGGTGCACGAAAAACCGATCGAAACTCGACTCTGCGCAAAGTTTATGACCGTCACGTTTTTTCATAAAACCATGCTCATACGACTTACCATGGGCTAATACATCGTGAATGGCCAGTATTTTGAATTTCTGGGATGGTGCACGAAAAATCGATCGAAAATCGACTCGCGCGCGACATCGCGCAAAGTTTATGATCGTCGTATTTTTTTGCGAAAGCGTGCTTGTACGACTTCCCATGGGCTAATAAGACGGGAAAGACCAGTATTTTGAATTTCCGAGACGTTGCACGAAAAACCGATCGAAACTCGACTCTGCGCAAAGTTTATGACCGTCGCATTTTTTCTTGAAACCATGCTCATACGACTTAATATGGGCTAATACATCGTGAATGACCAGTATGTTGAATTTCCGGGACGGTGCACGAAAAACCGATCGAAATTCGACACTTCGCAAAGTTTATGACCGTCGCTTTTTTTCGTGAAACCATGCTCATACGACTTACCATGGGCTAATACATCGTGAATGGCCTGTATTTTGAATTTTCGAGACGGTGCACGAAAAACCGATCGAAACTCGACACTTCGCAAAGTTTATGACCGTCGTGTTTTTTCGTGAAACCATGCTCATACGACTTACCATTGGCTAATACATCGTGAATGACCAGTATTTTGAATTTCCGAGACAGTGCATGAAAAAACGATCGAAACTCGACTCTGCGCAAAGTTTATGACCGTCGTGTTTTTTCGTGAAACCATGCTCATAGGACTTACCATGGGCTAATACATCGTGAATGGCCAGTATTTTGAATTTCCGAGATGGTGCACGAAAAATCGATCGAAACTCGACTCGCGCGTGACTTCGAGCAAAGTTTATGACCGTCGCATTTTTTTGCGAAAGCGTGCTTGTACGACTCCCCATGCACGAAAAACCGATCGAAACTCGACTCTGCGCAAAGTTTATGACCGTCGTGTTTTTTTGTGAATCCATGCTCATACGACTTACCATGGGCGAATAATGATAAAGATTGTAATATATTACCAGTCTCTTAGTGTAGTCGAGAAGATTGCACCCCACCAAAAGAAGGTGAAATGGGCCCGCTTCATCGAACTCATCTCCAAGAGTAGCACAAGGAAGTTAATAAATAATAAAATGCAATAGCTAGACTGTTCTGGACTACTTGTGGATACATCACAAAATATAAGCTTTGCCCCATATAATATATTACAATCTTCATCATTATTCAAGTGATTCTTGACGAATGGAAAAATTGAATCTTCTGAAAATATCTTTCTCTCTTCTTGTTAGGTGCTCATACGACTTACCAAGGGCTAATACATCGTGAATGGCCAGTATTTTGAATTTCCGAGACAGTGCATGAAAAATCGATCGAAACTCGACTCAGCGCGCGACTTCGAGCAAAGTTTATGACCGTCGTATTTTTTTGCGAAAGCATGCTTGTACGACTTCACATGGGCTAATAAGACGGGAAATACCAGCATTTTGAATTTCCGACACGGTGAACGAAAAACCGATCGAAACTCGACTCTGCGAAAAGTTTATGACCGTCGTGTTTTTTCGTGAAACCATGCTCATACTACTTACCAAGGGCTAATACATCGTGAATGGCCAGTATTTTAAATTTCCGGGATGGTGCACCAAAAATCGATCAAAAATCGACTCGCGCGCGACATCGCGCAAAGTTTATGACCGTCGTATTTTTTTGCGAAAGCGTGCTTGTACGACTTCCCATGGGCTAATAAGACGGGAAAGACCAGTATTTTGAATTGACGAGACGGTGCTCGAAAAACCGATCGAAACTAGACTCTGCGCAAAGTTTATGACCGTCGCGTTTTTTCGTGAAACCATGCTCATACGACTTACCATGGGCTAATACATCGTGAATGGCCAGTATTTTGAATTTCCGAGATGGTGCACGAAAAACCGATCGAAATTCGACTTGCGCGCGACTTCGTCCAAAGTTTCTGACCGTCGTATTTTTTTGCGAAAGCGTGCTTGTACGACTTCCCATGGGCAAATAAGACGGGAAATACCAGTATTTTGAATTTTTGAGACGGTGCACGAAAAACCGATCGAAACTCGACTCTGCGCAAGGTTTATGACCGTTGCGTTTTTTCGTGAAACCATGATCATACGACTTACCATGGGCTAATACATCGTGAATGGCCAGTATTTTGAATTTCCGAGATGTTGCACGAAAATCGATCGAAACTCGACTCGTGCGCGACTTCGTGCTAAGTTTATGACCGTCGTATTTTTTTGCGAAAGCGTGCTTGTACGACTTCCCATGGGCTAATAAGACGGGAAAGACCAGTATTTTGAATTTCTGAGTCGGTGCACGAAAAACCGATCGAAACTCGACTCTGCGCAAAGTTTATGACCGTCGCATTTTTTCGTGAAATCATGCTCATACGACTTACTATGGGCTAATACATCGTGAATGACCAGTATTTTGAATTTCCGTGACGGTGCACGAAAAACCGATCGAAATTCGACACTTCGCAAAGTTTATGACCGTCGCTTTTTTTCGTGAAACCATGCTCATACGACTTACCATGGGCTAATACATCGTGAATGGCCTGTATTTTGAATTTCCGAGATGGTGCACGAAAAACCGATCGAAACTCGACACTTCGCAAAGTTTATGACCGTCGCATTTTTTCGTGAAACCATGCTCATACGACTTACCATTAGCTAATACATCGTGAATGGCCAGTATTTTGAATTTCCGAGACAGTGCATGAAAAACTGATCAAAACTCGACTCTGCACAAAGTTTATGACCGTCGTGTTTTTTCGTGAAACCATGCTGATAGGACTTACCATGGGCTAATACATCGTGAATGGCCAGTATTTTGAATTTCCGAGATGGTGCACGAAAAACCGATCGAAACTCGACTCGGGCGTGACTTCGAGCAAAGTTTATGACCGTCGTATTTTTTTGCGAAAGCGTGCTTGTACGACTTCCCATGGGCTAATAACACGGGAAAGGCCTGTATTTTGAATTTCTGAGACGGTGCACGAAAAACCGATCGAAACTCGACTCTACGTAAAGTTTATGACCGTCGCGTTTTTTTGTGAATCCATGCTCATATGACTTACCATGGGCTACTAATGATGAAGATTGTAATATATTACCAGTCTCTTAGTGTAGTCGAGAAGATTGCACCCCACCAAAAGAAGGTGAAATGGGCACGCTTCATCGAACTCATCTCCAAGAGTAGCACAAGGAAGTTAATAAATAATAAAATGCAATAGCTAGACTGTTCTGGACTACTTGTGGATACATCACAAAATATAAGCTTAGTCCCATATAATATATTACAATCTTCATCATTATTCGAGTGATTCTTGACGAATGGAAAAATTGAATCTTCTGAAAATATCTTTCTCTCTTCTTGTTAGGTGCTCATAAGACTTACCATGGGCTAATACATCGTGAATGGCCAGTATTTTGAATTTCCGAGACGGTGCATGAAAAACCGATCGAAACTCGACTCGCGCGTGACTTCGCGCAAAGTTTATGACCGTCGTATTTTTTTGCGAAAGTGTGCTTGTACGACTTCCCATTGGCTAATAAGACGGGAAAGACCAGTATTTTGAATTTCCGAGACGTTGCACGAAAAACCGATCGAAACTCGACTCTGCGCAAAGTTTATGACCGTCGCATTTTTTCGTGATACCATGCTCATACAACTTACCATGGGCTAATACTTCGAGAATTGCCAGTATTTTGAATTTCCGAGATGGTGCACGAAAAACCGATCGAAACTTGACTCGCGCACGAATTCGTACAAAGTTAATGACCGTCGTATTTTTTTGCGAAAGCGTGCTTGTACGACTTCCCATGGGCTAATACGACGGGAAAGACCAGTATTTTGAATTTCTGAGACGGTGCACGAAAAACCGATCGAAACTCGACTCTACTCAAAGTTTATGACCGTCGCGTTTTTTCGTGAAACCATGCTCATACGACTTACCATGGGCTAATACATCATGAATGGCCAGTATTTTGAATTTTCGAGAAGTTGCACAAAAAACCGATCGAAACTCGACTCGCGCGCGACTTCGTGCAAAGTTTATGACCGTCGTATTTTTTTGCGAAAGCGTGCTTGTACGACTTCCCATGGGCTAATAAGACGGGAAAGACCAGCATTTTGAATTTCCGAGACGGTGCACGAAAAACCGATCGAAACTCGACGCTGCGCAAATTTTATGACCGTCGCGTTTTTTCGTGAAACCATGCTCATACGACTTACTATGGGCTAATACATCGTGAATGGCCAGGATTTTGAATTTCCGGGATGGTGCACGAAAAACCGATCGAAACTCGACTCGCGCGCGACTTTGTGCAAAGTTAATGACAGTCGTATTTTTTTGCGGAAGTGTGCTTGTACGACTTCCCATGGGCTAATACGACGGGAAAGACCAGTATTTTGAATTTCCGAGACGGTGCACGAAAAACCGATCGAAACTCGACTCTGCGCAAATTTTATAACCGTCGCGTTTTTTCGTGAAACCATGCTCATACGACTTACTATGGACTAATACATCGTGAATGGCCAGGATTTTGAATTTCTTAGATGGTGCACGAAAAACCGATCGAAACTCGACTCGCTCGCGACTTCGTGCAAAGTTTATGACCGTCGTATTTTTTTGCGAAAGCGTGCTCGTATGACTTCCCATGGGCTAATAAGACGGGAAAGACCAGTATTTTGAATTTCCGAGACGGTGCACGAAAAACCGATCGAAACTCGACTCTGTGCAAAGTTTATGACCGTCGCATTTTTTCGTGAAACCATGCTCATACAACTTACCATGGGCTAATACATCGTGAATGGCCTGTATTTTGAATTTCCGAGATGGTGCACGAAAAACCGATCGAAACTCGACTCGCGCGCGTCTTCGTGCAAAGTTTATGACCGTCGTATTTTTTTTTTTTTGGTAAGTAAAGATAATGTATTTTGTAAAAGATTTGTACAAAGAAGCTTTGTCCACACAAGCCATAGACTAAAGCCTGAAGTCTCTTAGTGTATTCGAGAAGATTGTACCCCACCTAAAGAAGGTGAAATGGGCACACTTCATCAAACTCATTTCCAAGAGTAGCACAATGAAGTTAATAAAAAATGCAATAGCTAGACTGTTCTGGAGTACTTGTGGATACATCACAAAATATAAGCTTTGCCCCATAATACATTACAATCTTCATCATTATTCGAGTGATTATTGACTAATGAAAAAATTGAATCTTGTGAAAATCTCTTTCTCTCTTCTTGTTGGGTTCTCTATATTCAATTCTTGCTCCATGCATGATCGTGAGTCCTGAAGAATCTCTATCAGAATTTGAGCTTTGTTCATGTTGTGACACTCAAAAATTCTGCCACACCTCTCCTTCCAAATCCACCAAATAGCACATCTGAATATAATTCTTGCTAGTTGTGTAAGAGGACCCTTTCTTGAGAAGCCTTGCATTAGCCTTTCTAGTTCATGATGCAAGTTTGGCCGTGGTAGCCTTTGAAGATCAAATCGCTTCAAGATCTCTTCCCATATCCAAGATGAATAATCACAAGCAAAGTATAGATGGTCAACACTTTCTTCCTTTTGCATACACAAAGAGCACCAATTTTCAAGATAAATACCTCTTCGCTGCATATTGTCCATCGTAGGAAATTTGCCGAGAAGGGCCTGCCATGTACATAAGGAATGTCGCTGTGAGCATGGACTATCCCATGTCCAACTACTTGGGATCCACTTGTTGTTTCGTCGTCTAATTTGGTTCCATGCAGATGTAGCACTAAATTTACCATTATCATGAAGCCAAATAAGCATATATGAAGAGTTGTTCTTGATTGGAATAGCCCTAATAGTCGACCAAAGTAATAACATGTCTGGGGAGGTAGGGTTGGGAAGACACCATGTACCATTGTTAATGAATTCAGAAACCTTCCAGTCTTTGGGAGCCCCCAGATCCTGTCGTACTCTATCACCAAATATCTGAAATATACTTTTCCCATTCACCCAAGGATCATACCACATATTAATATTGGTTCTAGAAGAAATCACATAAGAAATATTGTTACGTAGCCATCTCCTTGCCTTCAGAATTCCTTTCCAAGTAGCAGAATGAGATGTTTTTGCAGATGCTTCCCAGATTGATTCCTTGGTAAGGTACCTAGAAAAAAACCCATTGTGACCATAAAGAAGACTTGTTTTATAAAATATCCCATTATTGCTTTACCATACAAGCTTTATTCGAATCTCTAATATGTCGAAGATTCAAGCCCCCTTCATCCTTCGGTTTGCAAATGTTGTCCCAATTCACCATATGCATTGCCTTACCATCTGTGTCATTCCAAAAGAAGTTCATAAGTAATTTATCAATATCATTGAGAAGCCCGGCTGGTAGAAGGAATGCATGAGACCAATAAATAGAATAAGAGATCAACACTGATCGAATAAGTTCAAGTCGTCCAGCTTTAGAAAGAAGCCTATTTTTCCAAGAGGAAATTCTGTTCTTAATTTTTTGTAGGATAGGCTGACAGGAGACTTTGTTGATTCCAGTGGATATAAGTGGAAGACCCAAGTAAGGAACCGGTAAATTTCCTTCAGTAACTCTCAATGTTTGAGCAATATGATCCTTATTTTCAATGCAAGCACCCACGTATACTTTGCTCTTTGCATGGTTTAGCTTAAGACCAGAAACTATACCAAATTCATTAAGAATATCTGCCACATTACTCACAGAAACTGGATCATCTCGAAGGAAGATAATAAGGTCATCAGCAAATGTTATGTGAGAGATATAAACAGAACCATAATATGGTACCTTAATTTTGCCATTGGAAACAGCCTCTTCTAACATACAACTGAGCCCTTCCATTGCAATCGTAAAAAGATAAGGAGATAGTGGATCGCCTTGCCGAATGCCATTCTTACTCCCGAAGAAGCCAATAGGTGAACCATTAAAGAGAATCAAAAATTTTGGAGTTTTCAAGCAACATTGAATCCATTGAACCCAGTGCTGACGGAAGCCCATATTATGGAGCATTTTTTTGCGAAAGCGTGCTTGTACGACTTCCCATGGGCTAATAAGACGGAAAAGACCAGTATTTCCAATTTCCAAGACGGTGCACGAAAAACCGATCGAAACTCGACTCTGCGCAAAGTTTATGACCGTCGCGTTTTTTCGTGAAACCATGCTCATACGACTTACCAAGGGCTAATACATCGTGAATGGCCTGTATTTTGAATTTTTGAGATGGTGCACGAAAAACCGATCGAAACTTGACACTTCGCAAAGTTTATGGCCGTCGCGTTTTTTTATGAAACCATGCTAATACGACTTACCATTGGTTAATACTTCGAGAATGGCCAGTATTTTCAATTTCCGAGACGGTGCACAAAAAACCGATCGAAACTCGACTCAGCGCGCGACTTCGAGCAAAGTTTACGACCGTCGTATTTTTTTGCGAAAGCGTGCTTGTACGACTTCCCATGGGCTAATACGACGGCAAAGACCAGTATTTTGAATTTTTGAGACGGTGCACGAAAAACCGATCGAAACTCGACTCTGCGCAACGTTTATGACCATCGCGTTTTTTCGTGAAACCATGCTTATACGACGTACCATGGGCTAATACATCGTGAATGGCCAGTATTTTGAATTTTCGAGACGGTGCATGAAAAATCGATCGAAACTCGACTCGCGCGTGACTTCGCGCAAAGTTTATGACAGTCGTATTTTTTCGCGAAAGCGTGCTTGTACGACTTCCCATGGGCTAATAAGACGGGAAAGACCAGTATTTTGAATTTCCGAGATGTTGCACGAAAAACCGATCAAAACTCGACTCTGAGCAAAGTTTATGACCGTCGCATTTTTTCGTGATACCATGCTCATTCGACTTACCATGGGCTAATACTTCGAGAATTGCCAGTATTTTGAATTTCCGAGACGGTGCACGAAAAACCGATCGAAACTTGACTCGCGCACGAATTCGTGCAAAGTTAATGACCGTCGTATTTTTTTGTGAAAGCGTGCTTATACGACTTCCCATGGGCTAATACGACGGGAAAGACCAGTATTTTGAATTTCCGAGACGGTGCACGAAAAACCGATCGAAACTCGACTCTGCGCAATGTTTATGACCATCGTGTTTTTTCGTGAAACCATGCTCATACGACTTACCATGGGCTAATACATCGTGAGTGGCCAGTATTTTGAATTTCCGAGACGGTGCATGAAAAACCGATCGAAACTCGACTCGCGCATGACTTCGCGCAAAGTTTATGACCTTCGTATTCTTTCGCGAATGCGTGCTTGTACGACTTCCCATGGGCTAATACGACGGCAAAAGACCAGTATTTTGAATTTCCGAGACGTTGGACGAAAAACCGATCGAAACTCGACTCTGCGACAAGTTTATGACCGTCGTGTTTTTTCGTGAAACCATGCTCATACGACTTACCAAGGGCTAATACATCGTGAATGGCCAGTATTTTGAATTTCCGGGATGGTGCACGAAAAATCGATCGAAAATCGACTCGCGCGCGACTTCATGCAATGTTTATGACCGTCGTATTTTTTTGCGAAAGCGTGCTTGTACGACTTCCAATGGGCTAATAAGACGGGAAAGACCAGTATTTTGAATTTCTGAGACGGTGCTCGAAAAACCGATCGAAACTCGACTCTGCGCAAAGTTTATGACCGTCGCGTTTTTTTCATGAAACCATGCTCATACGACTTACCATGGTCTAATACATCGTGAATGGCCTGTATTTTGAATTTCTGATACGGTGCACGAAAAACCGATCGAAACTCGACTCTGCGCAAAGTTTATGACCTTCATGTTTTTTCGTGGAACCATGCTCATACGACTTACCAAGGGCTAATACATCGTGAATGGCCAGTATTTTGAATTTTCGGGATGGTGCACGAAAAATCGATCGAAAATCGACTCGCGCGCGACATCGCGCAACGTTTATGACCGTCGTATTTTTTTGCGAAAGCGTGCTTGTACGACTTCCCATGGGCTAATAAGACGGGAAAGACCAGTATTTTGAATTTCCGAGACGGTGCTCGAAAAACCGATCGAAACTCGACTCTGCGCAAAGATTATGACCGTCGCATTTTTTTCATGAAACCATGCTCATACGACTTACCATGGTCTAATACATCGTGAATGGCCTGTATTTTGAATTTCTGATACGGTGGACGAAAAACTGATCGAAACTTGACTCTGCGCAAAGTTTATGACCGTCGCGTTTTTTCGTGAAACTATGCTCATACGACTTACCAAGGGCTAATACATCGTGAATGGCCAGTATTTTGAATTTTTGAGATGGTGCACGAAAAACCGATCGAAACTCGACTCGCGCGCGACTTCGTCCAAAGTTTATGACCGTCGTATTTTTTTGCGAAAGCGTGCTTGTACGACTTCCCATGGGCTAATAAGACGGGAAATACCAGTATTTTGAATTTTCGAGACGGTGCACGAAAAACCGATCGAAACTTGACTCTGCGCAAGGTTTATGACCGTCGCGTTTTTTCGTGAAACCATGCTCATATGAGTGTTACCATGGGCTAATACATCGTGAATGGCCAGTATTTTGAATTTCCGGGACGGTGCACGAAAAATCGATCGAAACTCGACTCGCGCGCGACATTGGGCAAAGTTTATGACCGTCGTATTTTTTTGCGAAAGCGTGCTTGTACGACTTCCCATGGGCTAATAAGACGGGAAAGACCAGTATTTTGAATTTCGAGATGTTGCACGAAAAACCGATCGAAACTCGACTCTGCGCAAAGATTATGACCGTCGCATTTTTTTCATGAAACCATGCTCATACGACTTACCATGGTCTAATACATCGTGAATGGCCTGTATTTTGAATTTCTGATACGGTGGACGAAAAACTGATCGAAACTTGACTCTGCGCAAAGTTTATGACCGTCGCGTTTTTTCGTGAAACTATGCTCATACGACTTACCAAGGGCTAATACATCGTGAATGGCCAGTATTTTGAATTTTCGAGATGTTGCACGAAAAACCGATCGAAACTCGACTCGCGCGCGACTTCGTCCAAAGTTTATGACCGTCGTATTTTTTTGCGAAAGCGTGCTTGTACGACTTCCCATGGGCTAATAAGACGGGAAATACCAGTATTTTGAATTTTCGAGATGGTGCGCGAAAAACCGATCGAAACTCGACTCTGCGCAAGGTTTATGACCGTCGCGTTTTTTCGTGAAACCATGCTCATACTACTTACCATGGGCTAATACATCGTGAATGGCCAGTATTTTGAATTTCCGAGATGTTGCACGAAAAACCGATCGAAACTCGACTCGTGCGCTACTTCGTGCTAAGTTTATGACTGTCGTATTTTTTTGCGAAAGCGTGCTTGTACGACTTCCCATGGGCTAATAAGACGGGAAAGACCAGTATTTTGAATTTCTGAGATGGTGCACGAAAAACCGATCGAAACTCGACTCTGCGCAAAGTTTTTGACCGTCGTATTTTTTCGTAAAACCATGCTCATACGACTTACTATGGGCAAATACATCGTGAATGACCAGTATTTTGAATTTCCGGGACGGTGAACGAAAAACCGATCAAAATTCGACACTTCGCAAAGTTTATGACCGTCGCGTTTTTTCGTGAAACCATGCTCATACAACTTACCATGGGCTAATACATCGTGAATGGCCGATATTTTGAATTTCCGAGATGGTGCACGAAAAACCGATCGAAACTCGACACTTCACAAAGTTTATGACCGTCGCGTATTTTCGTAAAACCATGCTCATACGACTTACCATTGGCTAATACATCGTGAATGGCCAGTATTTTGAATTTCTGAGACAGTGCATGAAAAACCGATCGAAACTCGACTCTGCGCAAAGTTTATGACCGTCGTGTTTTTTCGTGAAACCATGCTCATACGACTTACCATGGGCTAATACATCGTGAATGGCCAGTATTTTGAATTTCCGAGATGGTGCATGAAAAACCGATCGAAACTCGACTCGCGCGTGACTTCGAGCAAAGTTTATGACCATCGTATTTTTTTGTGAAAGCGTGCTTGTACGACTTCCCATGGGCTAATAAGACCGGAAAGAACTGTATTTTGAATTTCTGAGACGGTGCACGAAAAACCGATCGAAACTCGACTCTACGCAAAGTTTATGACCGTCGCGTTTTTTTGTGAAACCATGCTCATACGACTTACCATGGGCTAATACATCGTGAATGGCCAGTATTTTGAATTTCCGACATGGTGCATGAAAAACCGATCGAAACTCGACTCTGCGCAACGTTTACGACCATCGCGTTTTTTCGTGAAACCATGCTCATACGACTTACCATGGGCTAATACATCGTTAATGGCCAGGATTTTGAATTTTCGAGATGGTGCACGAAAAACTGATAGAAACTCGACTCGCGCGCGACTTCGTGCAAAGTTAATGACCGTCGTATTTTTTTACGGAAGTGTGCTTGTACGACTTCCCATGGGCTAATACGACGGGAAACACCAGTATTTTGAATTTCTGAGACGGTGCACGAAAAACCGATCGAAACTCGACTCCGCGCAAAGTTTATGACCGTCACGTTTTTTCGTGAAACCAAGCTCATACGACTTACTATGGGCTAATACATCGTGAATGACCAGTATTTTGAATTTCTGAGATGGTGCATGAAAAACCGATCGAAACTCGACTCACTCGCGACTTCGTGCAAAGTTTATGACCGTCGTATTTTTTTGCGAAAGCGTGCTTGTATGACTTCCCATGGGCTAATAAGACGGGAAAGACCAGTATTTTGAATTTCCGAGACGGTGCACGAAAAACCGATCGAAAGTCGACTCTGTGCAAAGTTTATGACCGTCGCGTTTTTTCGTGAAACCATGCTCATACAACTTACCATGGGCTAATACATCGTGAATGGCCTGTATTTTGAATTTCCGAGATGGTGCACGAAAAACTGATCGAAACTCGACACTTCGCAAAGTTTATGACCGTCGCATTTTTTCGTGAAACCATGCTCATATGACTTACCATGGGCTAATACATCGTGAATGGCCAGTATTTTAAATTTCTGAGACAATGCACGGAAAACCGATCGAAACTCGACTCTGCGCAAAGTTTATGACCGTCGTGTTTTTTCGTGAAACCATGCTCATACGACTTACCATGGGCAAATACATCGTGGATGGCCAGTATTTTGAATTTTCAAGATGGTGCACGAAAAACCGATCGAAACACGACTCGCGCGTGACTTCGTGCAAAGTTTATGACCGTCGTATTTTTTTGCGAAAGCGTTCTTGTACGACTTCCCATGGGCTAATAAGACGGGAAAGACCAGTATTTTGAATTTCCGAGATGGTGCACGAAAAACCGATCGAAAGTCGACTCGCGCGCAACTTCGTGCAAAGTTTATGAACGTCATATTTTTTTGCGAAAGCGTGCTTGTACGACTTCCCATAGGTTAATAAGACGGGAAAGACCAGTATTTTGAATTTCCGAGACGGTGCATGAAAAACCGATCGAAACTCGACTCTGCGCAAAGTTTATGACCGTCGTATTTTTTCGTGAAACCATGCTCATACGACTTACCATGGGTTAATACTTCGTGAATGGCCAGTATTTTGAATTTTCGAGATGGTGCACGAAAAACCGATCGAAACTTGATTCGCGCGCGACATCGCGCAAAGTTTATAACCGTTGTATTTTTTTGCGAAAGCGTGCTTGTACGACTTCCCATGGGCTAATAAGACGGGAAAGCCCAGTATTTTGAATTTCCGAGACGGTGCACGAAAAACCGATCGAAACTCGACTCTGCGCAAAGTTTATGACCGTCGCTTTTTTTCGTGAAACCATGCTCATACGACTTACCATGGGCTAATACATCGTGAATGGCCAGTATTTTGAATTTCCGAGATGGTGCACGAAAAACCGATCGAAACTCGACTCCGCGCAAAGTTTATGACCGTCGCGTTTTTTCGTGAAACCATGCTCATACGACTTACCATGGGCTAATACATCGTGAATGGCCTGTATTTTGAATTTCCAAGATAGTGCACGAAAAACCGATCGAAACTCGACACTTCGCAAAGTTTATGACCGTCGCATTTTTTCGTGAAACCATGCTCATACGACTTACCATGGGTTAATACATCGTGAATGGCCAGTATTTTGAATTTCTGAGACAATGCATGAAATACCGATCGAAACTCGACTCAGCGCAAAGTTTATGACCGTCGTGTTTTTTCGTGAAACCATGCTCATACGACTTACCATGGGCAAATACATCGTGGATGGCCAGTATTTTGAATTTTCGAGATGGTGCACGAAAAACCGATCGAAACTCGACTCGCGGGGGACTTCGTGCAAAGTTTATGACCGTCACGTTTTTTCGTGAAACCATGCTCATACGACTTACCATGGGCTAATACATCGTGAATGCCTGTATTTTGAATTTTTGAGACGGTGCACGAAAAACCGATCGAAACTCGACTCTGCACAAAGTTGATGACCGTCGCGTTTTTTCGTGAAACCGTGCTCATACGACTTACCATCGGCTAATACACCGTGAATGGCCAGTATTTTGAATTTTCGAGATGGTGCACGAAAAACCGATCGAAACTCGACTCGCGCGCGACTTCGTGCAATGTTTATGACCGTCGTATTTTTTTGCGAAAGCGTGCTTGTCCGACTTCCCATGGGCTAATAAGACGGGAAAGACCAGTATTTTGAATTTTCGAGACGGTGCACGAAAAACCGATCAAAACTCGACTCTGCGCAAAGTTTATGACCGTCGCGTTTTTTCGTGAAATCATGCTCATACGACTTACCATGGGCTAATACATCGTGATTGACCAGTATTTTGAATTTCCGAGACGGTGCTAGAAAAACTGATCGAAACTCGACTCTGCGCAAAGTTTATGACCGTCGCATTTTTTTCATGAAACCATGCTCATACGACTTACCATGGTCTAATACATCATGAATGGCCTGTATTTTAAATTTCTGATACGGTGCATGAAAAACCGATCGAAACTCGACTCTGCGCAAAGTTTATGCCCGTCGTGTTTTTTCATGAAACCATGCTCATACGACTTACCAAGGGCTAATACATCGTGAATGGCCAGTATTTTGAATTTCCGGGATGGAGCACGAAAAATCGATCGAAAATCGACTCGTGCGCGACATCGCGCAAAGTTTATGACCGTCGTATTTTTTTGCGAAAGCGTGCTTGTACGACTTCCCATGGGCTAATAAGACGGGAAAGACCAGTATTTTGATTTTCCGAGACGGTGCTCGAAAAACCGATCGAAACTCGACTCTGCGCAAAGTTTATGACCGTCGTATTTTTTCATGAAACCATGCTCATACGACTTACCAAGGGCTAATACATCGTGAATGGCTAGTATTTTGAATTTCCGGGATGGCGCACGAAAAATCGATCGAAACTTGACTCGCGCGCAAAGTTTATGACCGTCGTATTTTTTTGCAAAAGCGTGCTTGTACGACTTCCCATGGGCTAATAAGACGGGAAACACCAGTATTTTGAATTTTCGAGACGGTGCTCGAAAAATCGATCGAAACTCGACTCTGCGCAAAGTTTATGACCGTCGCGTTTTTTTCATGAAACCATGCTCATACGACTTACCATGGTCTAATACATCATGAATGGCCTGTATTTTGAATTTCTGATACGGTGCACGAAAAACCGATCGAAACTCGACTCTGTGCAAAGTTTGTGACCGTCTACATCGTGAATGGCCAGTATTTTGAATTTCCGGGATGGTGCACGAAAAACCGATCGAAACTCGACTCTGCGCAAAGTTTGTGACCGTCTACATCGTGAATGGCCAGTATTTTGAATTTCCGAGATGGTGCACGAAAAACCGATCGAAAGTCGACTCGCGCGCGACTTCGTGCAAAGTTTATGAACGTCATATTTTTTTACGAAAGCGTGCTTGTACGACTTCCCATGGGTTAATAAGACGGGAAAGACCAGTATTTTGAATTTCCGAGACGGTGCATGAAAAACCGATCGAAACTCGACTCTGCGCAAAGTTTATGACCGTCGTATTTTTTCGTGAAACCATGCTCATACGACTTACCATGGGTTAATACATCGTGAATGGCCAGTATTTTGAATTTCCGAGATGGTGCACGAAAAACCGATCGAAACTCGACTCCGCGCAAAGTTTATGACCGTCGCGTTTTTTCGTGAAACCATGCTCATACGACTTACCATGGGCTAATACATCGTGAATGGCCTGTATTTTGAATTTCCAAGATAGTGCACGAAAAACCGATCGAAACTCGACACTTAGTAAAGTTTATGACCGTCGCATTTTTTCGTGAAACCATGCTCATATGACTTACCATGGGCTAATACATCGTGAATGGCCAGTATTTTAAATTTCTGAGACAATGCATGAAATACCGATCGAAACTCGACTCAGCGCAAAGTTTATGACCGTCGTGTTTTTTCGTGAAACCATGCTCATACGACTTACCATGGGCAAATACATCGTGGATGGCCAGTATTTTGAATTTTCGAGATGGTGCACGAAAAACCGATCGAAACTCGACTCGCGGGTGACTTCGTGCAAAGTTTATGACCGTCGCGTTTTTTCGTGAAACCATGCTCATACGACTTACCATGGGCTAATACATCGTGAACGCCTGTATTTTGAATTTTCGAGACGGTGCACGAAAAACCGATCGAAACTCGACTCTGCACAAAGTTGATGACCGTCGCGTTTTTTCGTGAAACCGTGCTCATACGACTTACCATCGGCTAATACATCGTGAATGGCCAGTATTTTGAATTTCCGAGATGGTGCATGAAAAACCGATCGAAACTCGACTCGCGCGCGACTTCGTGCAATGTTTATGACCGTCGTATTTTTTTGCGAAAGCGTGCTTGTCCGACTTCCCATGGGCTAATAAGACGGGAAAGACCAGTATTTTGAATTTTCGAGACGGTGCACGAAAAACCAATCAAAACTCGACTCTGCGCAAAGTTTATGACCGTCGCGTTTTTTCGTGAAATCATGCTCATACGACTTACCATGGGCTAATACATCGTGATTGACCAGTATTTTGAATTTCCGAGATGGTGCACGAAAAATCGATCGAAACTCGACTCGCGCGCGACATCGTGCAAAGTTTATGACCGTCGTATTTTTTTGCGAAAGCGTGCTTGTACGACTTCCCATGGGCTAATAAGACGGAAAAGACCAGTAATTTCAATTTCTGAGACGGTGCACGAAAAACCGATCGAAACTCGACTCTGCGCAAAGTTTATGACCATCGCGTTTTTTCGTGAAAAATGCTCATACGACTTACCATGGGCTAATACATCGTGAATGGCCTGTATTTTGAATTTCCGAGACCGTGCATGGAAAACCGATCGAAACTCGACACTTCGAAAAGTTTATGACCGTTGCGTTTTTTCGTGAAACCATGCTCATACGACTTACCATGGGCTAATACATCGTGAATGGCCAGTATTTTTAATTTCCCAGACAGTGCATGAAAAACCGATCGAAACTCGACTAAGCGCGCGACTTCGAGCAAAGTTTATGACCGTCGTATTTTTTTGCGAAAGCGTGCTTGTACGACTTCCCATGGGCTAATAAGACGGGAAAGACCAGTATTTTGAATTTCCGAGACGGTGCTCGAAAAATCGATCGAAACTCGACTCTGCGCAAAGTTTATGACCGTCGCATTTTTTTCATGAAACCATGCTCATACGACTTACCATGGACTAATACATCGTGAATGGCCTGTATTTTGAATTTTCGAGACGGTGCACGAAAAACCGATCGAAACTCGACACTTCGCAAAGTTTATGCCTGTCGCGATTTTTCGTGAAACCATGCTCAAACGACTTACCATGGGCTAATACATTGTGAATGACCAGTATTTTGAATTTCCGGGACTGCATGAAAAACCGATCGAAACTCGACTCTGCGCAAAGTTTATGACCGTCGTGTTTTTTCGTGAAACCATGCTCATACGACATACCATGGGCTAATACATCGTGAATGGCCAGTATTTTGAATTTCCAAGATGGTGCACGAAAAACCGATCGAAACTCGACTCGCGCGTGACTTCGTGCAAAGTTTATGACCGTCGTATTTTTTTGCGAAAGCGTTCTTGTACGACTTCCCATGGGCTAATAAGACGGGAAAGACCAGTATTTTGAATTTCCGAGATGGTGCACGAAAAACCGATCGAAACTCGACTCGCGCGCGACTTCGTGCAAAGTTTATGACCATCGTATTTTTTTGCGAAAGCGTGCTTGTACGACTTCCCATGGGTTAATAAGACGGGAAAAACCAGTATTTTGAATTTCCGAGACGATGCATGAAAAATCGATAGAAACTCGACTCTGCGCAAAGTTTATGACCGTCTCATTTTTTCGTGATACCATGCTCATACGACTTACCATGGGTTAATACTTCGTGAATGGCCAGTATTTTGAATTTCCGAGATGGTGCACGAAAAACCGATCGAAACTTGATTCACGCGCGACATCGCGCAAAGTTTATAACCGTTGTATTTTTTTGCGAAAGCGTGCTTGTACGACTTCCCATGGGCTAATAAGACGGGAAAGTCCAGTATTTTCAATTTCCGAGACGGTGCACGAAAAACCGATCGAAACTCGACTCTGCACAAAGTTTATGACCGTCGCTTTTTTTCGTGAAACCATGCTCAGAGGACTTACCATGGGCTAATACATCGTGAATGGCCAGTATTTTGAATTTCCAAGATGGTGCACGAAAAACCGATCGAAACTCGACTCGCGCGTGACTTCGTGCAAAGTTTATGACCATTTTTTTTTTTTGCGAAAGCGTTCTTGTACGACTTCCCATGGGCTAATAAGACGGGAAAGACCAGTATTTTGAATTTCCGAGATGGTGCACGAAAAACCGATCGAAACTCGACTCGCGCGCGACTTCGTGCAAAGTTTATGACCGTCGTATTTTTTTGCGAAAGCGTGCTTGTACGACTTCCCATGGGTTAATAAGACGGGAAAGACCAGTATTTTGAATTTCCGAGACGGTGCACGAAAAACCGATCGAAACTCGACTCTGCGCAAAGTTTCTGACCATCGCATTTTTTCGTGAAACCATGCTCATACGACTTCCCATGGGCTAATATATCGTGAATGGCCAGTATTTTGAATTTTCGAGACAGTGCAAGAAAAACCGATCGAAACTCGACTCTGTGCAAAGTTTATGACCATCATGTTTTTTTGTAAAACCATCCTCATACGACTTACCATGGGCTAATACATCGTGAATGGCTAGTATTTTGAATTTCCGAGATGGTGCACGAAAAATCGATCGAAACTCGACTCGCGCGCGACTACGTGCAAAGTTTATGACCGTCATATTTTTTTGCGAAAGCGTGCTTGTACGACTTCCCTTGGGCTAATAAGACGGGAAAGACCAGTATTTTGAATTTCTGAGACGGAGCACGAAAAACCGATCGAAACTCGACCCTGCGCAAAGTTTATGACGGTCGCATTTTTTCGTGATACCAAGCTCATACGACTTACCATGGGCTAATACTTCGAGAATGTCCAGTATTTTGAATTTCCGAGACGGTGCACGAAAAACCGATCGAAACTTGATTCGCGCGCGACATCGCGCAAAGTTTATGACCGTTGTATTTTTTTACGAAAGCGTGCTTGTACGACTTCCCATGGGCTAATAAGACAGGAAAGACCAGTATTTTGAATTTCCGAGACGGTGCACGAAAAACCGATCGAAACTCGACTCTGCGCAAAGTTTATGACCGTCGCGTTTTTTCTTGAAACCATGCTCATACGACTTACCATGGGCTAATACATCGTGAATGGCCAGTATTTTGAATTTCCGAGATGGTGCACGAAAAACCGATCGAAACTCGACTCCGCGCAATGTTTATGACCGTCGCGTTTTTTCGTGAAACCATGCTCATACGACTTACCATGGGCTAATACATCGTGAATGGCCTGTATTTTGAATTTTGGAGACGGTGCACGAAAAACCGATCGAAACTCGACACTTCGCAAAGTTTATGCCTGTCGCGATTTTTCGTGAAACCATGCTCAAACGACTTACCATGGGCTAATACATTGTGAATGACCAGTATTTTGAATTTCCGGGACTGCATGAAAAACCGATCGAAACTCGACTCTGCGCAAAGTTTATGACCGTCGTGTTTTTTCGTGAAACCATGCTCATACGACATACCATGGGCTAATACATCGTGAATGGCCAGTATTTTGAATTTCCAAGATGGTGCACGAAAAACCGATCGAAACTCGACTCGCGCGTGACTTCGTGCAAAGTTTATGACCGTCGTATTTTTTTGCGAAAGCGTTCTTGTACGACTTCCCATGGGCTAATAAGACGGGAAAGACCAGTATTTTGAATTTCCGAGATGGTGCACGAAAAACCGATCGAAACTCGACTCGCGCGCGACTTCGTGCAAAGTTTATGACCATCGTATTTTTTTGCGAAAGCGTGCTTGTACGACTTCCCATGGGTTAATAAGACGGGAAAAACCAGTATTTTGAATTTCCGAGACGATGCATGAAAAATCGATAGAAACTCGACTCTGCGCAAAGTTTATGACCGTCTCATTTTTTCGTGATACCATGCTCATACGACTTACCATGGGTTAATACTTCGTGAATGGCCAGTATTTTGAATTTCCGAGATGGTGCACGAAAAACCGATCGAAACTTGATTCACGCGCGACATCGCGCAAAGTTTACAACCGTTGTATTTTTTTGCGAAAGCGTGCTTGTACGACTTCCCATGGGCTAATAAGACGGGAAAGTCCAGTATTTTCAATTTCCGAGACGGTGCACGAAAAACCGATCGAAACTCGACTCTGCACAAAGTTTATGACCGTCGCTTTTTTTCGTGAAACCATGCTCAGATGACTTACCATGGGCTAATACATCGTGAATGGCCAGTATTTTGAATTTCCAAGATGGTGCACGAAAAACCGATCGAAACTCGACTCGCGCGTGACTTCGTGCAAAGTTTATGACCATTTTTTTTTTTTGCGAAAGCGTTCTTGTACGACTTCCCATGGGCTAATAAGACGGGAAAGGCCAGTATTTTGAATTTCCGAGATGGTGCACGAAAAACCGATCGAAACTCGACTCGCGCGCGACTTCGTGCAAAGTTTATGACCGTCATATTTTTTTGCGAAAATGTGCTTGTACGACTTCCCATGGGTTAATAAGACGGGAAAGACCAGTATTTTGAATTTCCGAGACGGTGCACGAAAAACCGATCGAAACTCGACTCTGCGCAAAGTTTATGACCGTCGCATTTTTTCGTGATACCATGCTTATACGACTTACCTTCGGTTAATACTTCGTGAATGGCCAGTATTTTGAATTTCCGAGATGGTGCACGAAAAACCGATCGAAACTTGATTCGCGCGCGACATCGCGCAAAGTTTATAACCGTTGTATTTTTATGCGAAAGCGTGCTTGTACGACTTCCCATGGGCTAATAAGACGGGAAAGCCCAGTATTTTGAATTTCCGAGACGGTGCATGAAAAACCGATCGAAACTCGACTCTGCGCAAAGTTGATTACCGTCGCTTTTTTTCGTGAAACCATGCTCTTACGACTTACCATGGGCTAATACATCGTGAATGGCCAGTATTTTGAATTTCCGAGATGGTGCATGAAAAACCGATCGAAACTCGACTCCGCGCAATGTTTATGACCGTCGCGTTTTTTTGTGAAACCATGCTCATACGACTTACCATGGGCTAATACATCGTGAATAGCCTGTATTTTGAATTTCCAAGACAGTGCACGAAAAACCGATCGAAACTCGACACTTCGCAAAGTTTATGACCGTCGCATTTTTTCGTGAAACCATGCTCATACGACTTACCATGCGCTAATACATCGTGAATGGCCATTATTTTGAATTTTCGAGATGGTGCACGAAAAACCGATCGAAACTTGATTCACGCGCGACATCGCGCAAAGTTTATAACCGTTGTATTTTTTTGCGAAAGCGTGCTTGTACGACTTCCCATGGGCTAATAAGACGGGAAAGCCCAGTATTTTGAATTTCCGAGACGTTGCATGAAAAAACCGATCGAAACTCGACTCTGCGCAAAGTTGATAACCGTCGTTTTTTTTCGTGAAACCATGCTCTTACGACTTACCATGGGCTAATACATCGTGAATGGCCAGTATTTTGAATTTCCGAGATGGTGCATGAAAAACCGATCGAAACTCGACTCCGCGCAATGTTTATGACCGTCGCGTTTTTTCGTGAAACCATGCTCATACGACTTACCATGGGCTAATACATCGTGAATAGCCTGTATTTTGAATTTCCAAGACAGTGCACGAAAAACCGATCGAAACTCGACACTTCGCAAAGTTTATGACCGTCGCATTTTTTCGTGAAACCATGCTCATACGACTTACCATGGGCTAATACATCGTGAATGTCCAGTATTTTGAATTTATGAGACAGTGCATGAAATACCGATCGAAACTCGACTCTGCGCAAAGTTTATGACCGTCGTGTTTTTTCGTGAAACCATGCTCATACGACTTACCATGGGCAAATACATCGTGAATGGCCAGTATTTTGAATTTCCGAGATGGTGCACGAAAAACCGATTGAAACTCGACTCGTGGGTGACTTCGTGCAAAGTTTATGACCGTCGTATTTTTTTGTGAAAGCGTGCTTGTACGACTTCCTATGGGCTAATAAGACGGGAAAGACCAGTATTTTGAATTTCCGAGACGGTGCACGAAAAACCGATCGAAACTCGACTCTGCGCAAAGTTTCTGACCATCGCATTTTTTCGTGAAACCATGCTCATACGACTTCCCATGGGCTAATATATCGTGAATGGCCAGTATTTTGAATTTTGGAGACAGTGCAAGAAAAACCGATCGAAACTCGACTTTGTGCAAAGTTTATGACCATCATGTTTTTTTGTAAAACCATCCTCATACGACTTACCATGGGCTAATACATCGTGAATGGCTAGTATTTTGAATTTCCGAGATGGTGCACGAAAAACCGATCGAAACTCGACTCGCGCGCGACTACGTGCAAAGTTTATGACCGTCATATTTTTTTGCGAAAGCGTGCTTGTACGACTTCCCTTGGGCTAATAAGACGGGAAAGACCAGTATTTTGAATTTCTGAGACGGAGCACGAAAAACCGATCGAAACTCGACCCTGCGCAAAGTTTATGACGGTCGCATTTTTTCGTGATACCAAGCTCATACGACTTACCATGGGCTAATACTTCGAGAATGTCCAGTATTTTGAATTTCCGAGACGGTGCACGAAAAACCGATCGAAACTTGATTCGCGCGCGACATCGCGCAAAGTTTATGACCGTTGTATTTTTTTACGAAAGCGTGCTTGTACGACTTCCCATGGGCTAATAAGACAGGAAAGACCAGTATTTTGAATTTCCGAGACGGTGCACGAAAAACCGATCGAAACTCGACTCTGCGCAAAGTTTATGACCGTCGCGTTTTTTCGTGAAACCATGCTCATACGACTTACCATGGGCTAATACATCGTGAATGGCCAGTATTTTGAATTTCCGAGATGGTGCACGAAAAACCGATCGAAACTCGACTCCGCGCAAAGTTTATGACCGTCGCGTTTTTTCGTGAAACCATGCTCATACGACTTACCATGGGCTAATACATCGTGAATGGCCTGTATTTTGAATTTCCGAGACAGTGCACGAAAAACCGATCGAAACTCGACACTTCGCAAAGTTTATGACCGTCGCATTTTTTCGTCAAACCATGCTCATACGACTTACCAAGGGCTAATACATCGTGAATTGCCAGTATTTTGAATTTCCGAGACAGTGCATGAAAAACCGATCGAAACTCGACTCTGCGCAAAGTATATGACCGTCGTGTTTTTTCGTCAAACCATGCTCATACGACTTACCATAGGCGAATACATCGTGAATGGCCAGTATTTTGAATTTCCGAGACGGTGCAAGAAAAACCGATCGAAACTCGACTCGCGCGTGAATTCGCACAAAGTTTATGACCGTCGTATTTTTTCGCGAATGCGTGCTTGTACGACTTCCCATGGGCTAATAAGACGGGAAAGACCAGTATTTTGAATTTCCGAGACGGGGCACAAAAAACCGATCGAAACTCGACTCTACGCAAAGTTTATGACCGTCGCATTTTTTCGTGAAACCATGCTCATACGACTTACCATGGGCTAATACATCGTGAATGGCCAGTATTTTGAATTTTCGAGATGGTGCACGGAAAACCAATCGAAACTCGACTCGCGCGTGACTTCGTGCAAAGTTTATGACCGTCGTATTTTTTTGCGAAAGCGTGCTTGTACGACTTCCCATTGGCTAATAAGATGGGAAAGACCATTATTTTGAATTTCCGAGACGATGCACGAAAAACCGATCGAAACTCGACTCTGCGCAAAGTTTATAACCGTCGCATTTTTTCGTGAAACCATGCTCATACAACTTACCATGAGCTAATACATCGTGAATGCCTGTATTTTGAATTTCCGAGACGGTGCACGAAAAACCGATCGAAACTCGACTCTGCGCAAAGTTGATGACCGTCGCGTTTTTTCGTGAAACCATGCTCATACGACTTACCATCGGCTTATACATCGTGAATGGCCAGTATTTTGAATTTCCGAGATGGTGCACGAAAAACCGATCGAAACTCGACTCGCGCGCGACTTCGTGCAAAGTTTATGACCGTCGTATTTTTTTGCGAAAGCGTGCTTGTCCGACTTCCAAAGGGCTAATAAGACTGGAAAGACCAGTATTTTGAATTTCCGAGACGGTGCACGAAAAACCGATCAAAACTCGACTCTGCGCAAAGTTTATGACCGTCGCGTTTTTTCATGAAAACATGCTCATACGACTTACCATGGGCTAATACATCGTGAATGACCAGTATTTTGAATTTCCGAGATGGTGCACGAAAAACCGATCGAAACTCGACTCGCGCGCGACTTCGTGCAAAGTTTATGACCGTCGTATTTTTTTGCGAAAGCGTGCTTGTACGACTTCCCATGGGCTAATAAGACGGAAAAGATCAGTAATTTCAATTTCCGAGACGGTGCACGAAAAACCGATCGAAACTCGACACTGCGCAAAGTTTATGACCGTCGCGTTTTTTCGTGAAACCATGCTCATACGACTTACCATGGGCTAATACATCGTGAATGGCCTGTATTTTGAATTTCCGAGACGGTGCACGAAAAACCGATCGAAACTCGACACTTCGAAAAGTTTATGACCTTTGCGTTTTTTCGTGAAACCATGCTCATACGACTTACCATGGGCTAATACATCGTGAATGGCCAGTATTTTGAATTTCCAAGACAGTGCATGAAAAACCGATCGAAACTCGACTCAGCGCGTGACTTCGAGCAATGTTTATGACCGTCGTATTGTTTTGCGAAAGCGTGCTTGTCCGACTTCCAAAGGGCTAATAAGACGGGAAAGACCAGTATTTTGAATTTCCGAGACGGTGCACGAAAAACCGATCAAAACTCGACTCTGCGCAAAGTTTATGACCGTCGCGTTTTTTCATGAAAACATGCTCATACGACTTACCATGGGCTAATACATCGTGAATGACCAGTATTTTGAGTTTCCAAGATGGTGCACGAAAAACCGATCGAAACTCGACTCGCGCGTGACTTCGTGCAAAATTTATGACCGTCGTATTTTTTTGCGAAAGCGTGCTTGTACGACTTCCCATGGGTTAATAAGACGGGAAAGACCAGTATTTTCAATTTCCGAGACGGTGCACGAAAAACCGATCAAAACTCGACTCTGCGCAAAGTTTATGACCGTCGCGTTTTTTCATGAAAACATGCTCATACGACTTACCATGGGCTAATACATCGTGAATGACCAGTATTTTGAGTTTCCAAGATGGTGCACGAAAAACCGATCGAAACTCGACTCGCGCGTGACTTCGTGCAAAATTTATGACCGTCGTATTTTTTTGCGAAAGCGTGCTTGTACGACTTCCCATGGGTTAATAAGACGGGAAAGACCAGTATTTTGAATTTCCGAGACGGTGCACCAAAAACCGTTCGAAACTCGACTCTGCGCAAAGTTTATGACCGTCGCATTTTTTCGTGATACCATGCTCATACGACTTACCATGGGTTAATACTTCGCGAATGGCCAGTATTTTGAATTTCCGAGATGGTGCACGAAAAACCGATCGAAACTTGATTCGCGCGCGACATCGCGCAAAGTTTATAACCGTTGTATTTTTTTGCGAAAGCGTGCTTGTACGACTTCCCATGGGCTAATAAGATGGGAAAGCCCAGTATTTTAAATTTCCGAGACGGTGCACGAAAAACCGATCGAAACTCGACTCTGCGCAAAGTTTATGACCGTCGCGTTTTTTTCATGAAACCATGCTCATACGACTTACCATGGTCTAATACATCATGAATGGCCTGTATTTTGAATTTCTGATACGGTGCACGAAAAACCGATCGAAACTCGACTCTGCGCAAAGTTTGTGACCGTCTACATCGTGAATGGCCAGTATTTTGAATTTCCGGGATGGTGCACGAAAAACCGATCGAAACTCGACTCTGCGCAAAGTTTGTGACCGTCTACATCGTGAATGGCCAGTATTTTGAATTTCCGAGATGGTGCACGAAAAACCGATCGAAAGTCGACTCGCGCGCGACTTCGTGCAAAGTTTATGAACGTCATATTTTTTTGCGAAAGCGTGCTTGTACGACTTCCCATGGGTTAATAAGACGGGAAAGACCAGTATTTTGAATTTCCGAGACGGTGCATGAAAAACCGATCGAAACTCGACTCTGCGCAAAGTTTATGACCGTCGTATTTTTTCGTGAAACCATGCTCATACGACTTACCATGGGTTAATACATCGTGAATGGCCAGTATTTTGAA
Organism: Ensete ventricosum; assembly: GCA_029747655.1. Classification (NCBI taxonomy): domain Eukaryota; kingdom Viridiplantae; phylum Streptophyta; class Magnoliopsida; order Zingiberales; family Musaceae; genus Ensete; species Ensete ventricosum. The sequence continues at coordinate 27,684,224 of JAQQAF010000004.1, read as the reverse complement.
TTTCCGAGATGGTGCACGAAAAACCGATCGAAACTCGACTCCGCGCAAAGTTTATGACCGTCGCGTTTTTTCGTGAAACCATGCTCATACGACTTACCATGGGCTAATACATCGTGAATGGCCATTATTTTGAATTTTCGAGATGGTGCACGAAAAACCGATCGAAACTCGACTCCGCGCAAAGTTTATGACCGTCGCATTTTTTCGTGAAACCATGCTCATACGACTTACCAAGGGCTAATACATCGTGAATGACCAGTATTTTGAATTTTCGGGATGGTGCACGAAAAATCGATCGAAACTCGACTCGCGCGCGACTTCATGCAAAGTTTATGACCGTCGTATTTTTTTGCGAAAGCGTGCTTGTACGACTTCCGATGGGCTAATAAGATGGGAAAGACCAGTATTTTGAATTTCCGAGACGGTGCACGAAAAACCGATCGAAACTCGACTCTGCGCAAAGTTTATTACCATCCTTTTTTTTCGTGAAACCATGCTCATACGACTTACATGGGCTAATACATCGTGAATGGGCAGCATTTTGAAATTCCGAGATGGTGCACGAAAAACCGATCGAAACTCGACTCGCGCGAGACTTCGTACAAAGTTTATGACCGTCGTATTTTTTTTTGCGAAAGCGTGCTTGCACGACTTCCCATGGGCTAATAAGACCGGAAAGACCAGTATTTTAATTTTCCGAGACGGTGCTCGAAAAATCGATCGAAACTCGACTCTGCGCAAAGTTGATGACCGTCGCGTTTTTTCGTGAAACCATGCTCATACGACTTACCATCGGCTAATACATCGTGAATGGCCAGTATTTTGAATTTCCGAGATGGTGCACGAAAAACCGATCGAAACTCGACTCGCGCGCGACTTCGTGCAAAGTTTATGACCGTCGTATTTTTTTGCGAAAGCGTGCTTGTCCGACTTCCCATGGGCTAATAAGACGGGAAAGACCAGTATTTTGAATTTCCGAGACGGTGCACGAAAAACCGATCAAAACTCGACTCTGCGCAAAGTTTATGACCGTCGCGTTTTTTCGTGAAATCATGCTCATACGACTTACCTTGGGCTAATACAACGTGGATGACCAGTATTTTGAATTTCCGAGATGGTGCACGAAAAACCGATCGAAACTCGACTCGCGCGCGACTTCGTGCAAAGTTTATGACCGTCGTATTTTTTTGCGAAAGCGTGCTTGTACGACTTCCCATGGGCTAATAAGACGGAAAAGACCAGTAATTTCAATTTCTGAGACGGTGCACGAAAAACCGATCGAAACTCGACTCTGCGCAAAGTTTATGTCCGTCACATTTTTTCGTGAAACCATGCTCATACGACTTACCATGGGCTAATACATCGTGAAAGGCCTGTATTTTGAATTTCCGAGACGGTGCACGAAAAACCGATCGAAACTCGACTCTGCGCAAAGTTTATTACCATCCTTTTTTTTCGTGAAACCATGCTCATACGACTTACATGGGCTAATACATCGTGAATGGCCAGTATTTTGAAATTCCGAGATGGTGCACGAAAAACCGATCGAAACTCGACTCGCGCGAGACTTCGCACAAAGTTTATGACCGTCGTATTTTTTTTGCGAAAGCGTGCTTGCACGACTTCCCATGGGCTAATAAGACCGGAAAGACCAGTATTTTAATTTTCCGAGACGGTGCTCGAAAAATCGATCGAAACTCGACTCTGCGAAAAGTTGATGACCGTCGCGTTTTTTCGTGAAACCATGCTCATACGACTTACCATCGGCTAATACATCGTGAATGCCCAGTATTTTGAATTTCCGAGATGGTGCACGAAAAAGCGATCGAAACTCGACTCGCGCGCGACTTCGTGCAAAGTTTATGACCGTCGTATTTTTTTGCGAAAGCGTGCTTGTCCGACTTCCCATGGGCTAATAAGACGGGAAAGACCAGTATTTTGAATTTCCGAGACGGTGCACGAAAAACCGATCAAAACTCGACTCTGCGCAAAGTTTATGACCGTCGTGTTTTTTCGTGAAATCATGCTCATACGACTTACCATGGGCTAATACATCGTGAATGACCAGTATTTTGAATTTCCGAGATGGTGCACGAAAAACCGATCGAAACTCGACTCGCGCGCGACTTCGTGCAAAGTTTATGACCGTCGTATTTTTTTGCGAAAGCGTGCTTGTACGACTTCCCATGGGCTAATAAGACGGAAAAGACCAGTAATTTCAATTTCTGAGACGGTGCACGAAAAACCGATCGAAACTCGACTCTGCGCAAAGTTTATGTCCGTCACATTTTTTCGTGATACCAAGCTCATACGACTTACCATGGGCTAATACTTCGAGAATGTCCAGTATTTTGAATTTCCGAGACGGTGCACGAAAAACCGATCGAAACTTGATTCGCGCGCGACATCGCGCAAAGTTTATGACCGTTGTATTTTTTTACGAAAGCGTGCTTGTACGACTTCCCATGGGCTAATAAGACAGGAAAGACCAGTATTTTGAATTTCCGAGACGGTGCACGAAAAACCGATCGAAACTCGACTCTGCGCAAAGTTTATGACCGTCGCGTTTTTTCGTGAAACCATGCTCATACGACTTACCATGGGCTAATACATCGTGAATGGCCAGTATTTTGAATTTCCGAGATGGTGCACGAAAAACCGATCGAAACTCGACTCCGCGCAAAGTTTATGACCGTCGCGTTTTTTCGTGAAACCATGCTCATACGACTTACCATGGGCTAATACATCGTGAATGGCCTGTATTTTGAATTTCCGAGACAGTGCACGAAAAACCGATCGAAACTCGACACTTCGCAAAGTTTATGACCGTCGCATTTTTTCGTCAAACCATGCTCATACGACTTACCAAGGGCTAATACATCGTGAATTGCCAGTATTTTGAATTTCCGAGACAGTGCATGAAAAACCGATCGAAACTCGACTCTGCGCAAAGTATATGACCGTCGTGTTTTTTCGTCAAACCATGCTCATACGACTTACCATAGGCGAATACATCGTGAATGGCCAGTATTTTGAATTTCCGAGACGGTGCAAGAAAAACCGATCGAAACTCGACTCGCGCGTGAATTCGCACAAAGTTTATGACCGTCGTATTTTTTCGCGAATGCGTGCTTGTACGACTTCCCATGGGCTAATAAGACGGGAAAGACCAGAATTTTGAATTTCCGAGACGGGGCACAAAAAACCGATCGAAACTCGACTCTACGCAAAGTTTATGACCGTCGCATTTTTTCGTGAAACCATGCTCATACGACTTACCATGGGCTAATACATCGTGAATGGCCAGTATTTTGAATTTTCGAGATGGTGCACGGAAAACCAATCGAAACTCGACTCGCGCGTGACTTCGTGCAAAGTTTATGACCGTCGTATTTTTTTGCGAAAGCGTGCTTGTACGACTTCCCATTGGCTAATAAGATGGGAAAGACCATTATTTTGAATTTCCGAGACGATGCACGAAAAACCGATCGAAACTCGACTCTGCGCAAAGTTTATAACCGTCGCATTTTTTCGTGAAACCATGCTCATACAACTTACCATGAGCTAATACATCGTGAATGCCTGTATTTTGAATTTCCGAGACGGTGCACGAAAAACCGATCGAAACTCGACTCTGCGCAAAGTTGATGACCGTCGCGTTTTTTTCGTGAAACCATGCTCATACGACTTACCATCGGCTTATACATCGTGAATGGCCAGTATTTTGAATTTCCGAGATGGTGCACGAAAAACCGATCGAAACTCGACTCGCGCGCGACTTCGTGCAAAGTTTATGACCGTCGTATTTTTTTGCGAAAGCGTGCTTGTCCGACTTCCAAAGGGCTAATAAGACTGGAAAGACCAGTATTTTGAATTTCCGAGACGGTGCACGAAAAACCGATCAAAACTCGACTCTGCGCAAAGTTTATGACCGTCGCGTTTTTTCATGAAAACATGCTCATACGACTTACCATGGGCTAATACATCGTGAATGACCAGTATTTTGAATTTCCGAGATGGTGCACGAAAAACCGATCGAAACTCGACTCGCGCGCGACTTCGTGCAAAGTTTATGACCGTCGTATTTTTTTGCGAAAGCGTGCTTGTACGACTTCCCATGGGCTAATAAGACGGAAAAGATCAGTAATTTCAATTTCCGAGACGGTGCACGAAAAACCGATCGAAACTCGACACTGCGCAAAGTTTATGACCGTCGCGTTTTTTCGTGAAACCATGCTCATACGACTTACCATGGGCTAATACATCGTGAATGGCCTGTATTTTGAATTTCCGAGACGGTGCACGAAAAACCGATCGAAACTCGACACTTCGAAAAGTTTATGACCTTTGCGTTTTTTCGTGAAACCATGCTCATACGACTTACCATGGGCTAATACATCGTGAATGGCCAGTATTTTGAATTTCCAAGACAGTGCATGAAAAACCGATCGAAACTCGACTCAGCGCGTGACTTCGAGCAATGTTTATGACCGTCGTATTGTTTTGCGAAAGCGTGCTTGTCCGACTTCCAAAGGGCTAATAAGACGGGAAAGACCAGTATTTTGAATTTCCGAGACGGTGCACGAAAAACCGATCAAAACTCGACTCTGCGCAAAGTTTATGACCGTCGCGTTTTTTCATGAAAACATGCTCATACGACTTACCATGGGCTAATACATCGTGAATGACCAGTATTTTGAGTTTCCAAGATGGTGCACGAAAAACCGATCGAAACTCGACTCGCGCGTGACTTCGTGCAAAATTTATGACCGTCGTATTTTTTTGCGAAAGCGTGCTTGTACGACTTCCCATGGGTTAATAAGACGGGAAAGACCAGTATTTTCAATTTCCGAGACGGTGCACGAAAAACCGATCAAAACTCGACTCTGCGCAAAGTTTATGACCGTCGCGTTTTTTCATGAAAACATGCTCATACGACTTACCATGGGCTAATACATCGTGAATGACCAGTATTTTGAGTTTCCAAGATGGTGCACGAAAAACCGATCGAAACTCGACTCGCGCGTGACTTCGTGCAAAATTTATGACCGTCGTATTTTTTTGCGAAAGCGTGCTTGTACGACTTCCCATGGGTTAATAAGACGGGAAAGACCAGTATTTTGAATTTCCGAGACGGTGCACCAAAAACCGTTCGAAACTCGACTCTGCGCAAAGTTTATGACCGTCGCATTTTTTCGTGATACCATGCTCATACGACTTACCATGGGTTAATACTTCGCGAATGGCCAGTATTTTGAATTTCCGAGATGGTGCACGAAAAACCGATCGAAACTTGATTCGCGCGCGACATCGCGCAAAGTTTATAACCGTTGTATTTTTTTGCGAAAGCGTGCTTCTACGACTTCCCATGGGCTAATAAGATGGGAAAGCCCAGTATTTTAAATTTCCGAGACGGTGCACGAAAAACCGATCGAAACTCGACTCTGCGCAAAGTTTATGACCGTCGCGTTTTTTTCATGAAACCATGCTCATACGACTTACCATGGTCTAATACATCATGAATGGCCTGTATTTTGAATTTCTGATACGGTGCACGAAAAACCGATCGAAACTCGACTCTGCGCAAAGTTTGTGACCGTCTACATCGTGAATGGCCAGTATTTTGAATTTCCGGGATGGTGCACGAAAAACCGATCGAAACTCGACTCTGCGCAAAGTTTGTGACCGTCTACATCGTGAATGGCCAGTATTTTGAATTTCCGAGATGGTGCACGAAAAACCGATCGAAAGTCGACTCGCGCGCGACTTCGTGCAAAGTTTATGAACGTCATATTTTTTTGCGAAAGCGTGCTTGTACGACTTCCCATGGGTTAATAAGACGGGAAAGACCAGTATTTTGAATTTCCGAGACGGTGCATGAAAAACCGATCGAAACTCGACTCTGCGCAAAGTTTATGACCGTCGTATTTTTTCGTGAAACCATGCTCATACGACTTACCATGGGTTAATACATCGTGAATGGCCAGTATTTTGAATTTCCGAGATGGTGCACGAAAAACCGATCGAAACTCGACTCCGCGCAAAGTTTATGACCGTCGCGTTTTTTCGTGAAACCATGCTCATACGACTTACCATGGGCTAATACATCGTGAATGGCCATTATTTTGAATTTTCGAGATGGTGCACGAAAAACCGATCGAAACTCGACTCCGCGCAAAGTTTATGACCGTCGCATTTTTTCGTGAAACCATGCTCATACGACTTACCAAGGGCTAATACATCGTGAATGACCAGTATTTTGAATTTTCGGGATGGTGCACGAAAAATCGATCGAAACTCGACTCGCGCGCGACTTCATGCAAAGTTTATGACCGTCGTATTTTTTTGCGAAAGCGTGCTTGTACGACTTCCGATGGGCTAATAAGATGGGAAAGACCAGTATTTTGAATTTCCGAGACGGTGCACGAAAAACCGATCGAAACTCGACTCTGCGCAAAGTTTATTACCATCCTTTTTTTTCGTGAAACCATGCTCATACGACTTACATGGGCTAATACATCGTGAATGGGCAGTATTTTGAAATTCCGAGATGGTGCACGAAAAACCGATCGAAACTCGACTCGCGCGAGACTTCGTACAAAGTTTATGACCGTCGTATTTTTTTTGCGAAAGCGTGCTTGCACGACTTCCCATGGGCTAATAAGACCGGAAAGACCAGTATTTTAATTTTCCGAGACGGTGCTCGAAAAATCGATCGAAACTCGACTCTGCGCAAAGTTGATGACCGTCGCGTTTTTTCGTGAAACCATGCTCATACGACTTACCATCGGCTAATACATCGTGAATGGCCAGTATTTTGAATTTCCGAGATGGTGCACGAAAAACCGATCGAAACTCGACTCGCGCGCGACTTCGTGCAAAGTTTATGACCGTCGTATTTTTTTGCGAAAGCGTGCTTGTCCGACTTCCCATGGGCTAATAAGACGGGAAAGACCAGTATTTTGAATTTCCGAGACGGTGCACGAAAAACCGATCAAAACTCGACTCTGCGCAAAGTTTATGACCGTCGCGTTTTTTCGTGAAATCATGCTCATACGACTTACCATGGGCTAATACAACGTGGATGACCAGTATTTTGAATTTCCGAGATGGTGCACGAAAAACCGATCGAAACTCGACTCGCGCGCGACTTCGTGCAAAGTTTATGACCGTCGTATTTTTTTGCGAAAGCGTGCTTGTACGACTTCCCATGGGCTAATAAGACGGAAAAGACCAGTAATTTCAATTTCTGAGACGGTGCACGAAAAACCGATCGAAACTCGACTCTGCGCAAAGTTTATGTCCGTCACATTTTTTCGTGAAACCATGCTCATACGACTTACCATGGGCTAATACATCGTGAAAGGCCTGTATTTTGAATTTCCGAGACGGTGCACGAAAAACCGATCGAAACTCGACTCTGCGCAAAGTTTATTACCATCCTTTTTTTTCGTGAAACCATGCTCATACGACTTACATGGGCTAATACATCGTGAATGGCCAGTATTTTGAAATTCCGAGATGGTGCACGAAAAACCGATCGAAACTCGACTCGCGCGAGACTTCGCACAAAGTTTATGACCGTCGTATTTTTTTTGCGAAAGCGTGCTTGCACGACTTCCCATGGGCTAATAAGACCGGAAAGACCAGTATTTTAATTTTCCGAGACGGTGCTCGAAAAATCGATCGAAACTCGACTCTGCGAAAAGTTGATGACCGTCGCGTTTTTTCGTGAAACCATGCTCATACGACTTACCATCGGCTAATACATCGTGAATGCCCAGTATTTTGAATTTCCGAGATGGTGCACGAAAAACCGATCGAAACTCGACTCGCGCGCGACTTCGTGCAAAGTTTATGACCGTCGTATTTTTTTGCGAAAGCGTGCTTGTCCGACTTCCCATGGGCTAATAAGACGGGAAAGACCAGTATTTTGAATTTCCGAGACGGTGCACGAAAAACCGATCAAAACTCGACTCTGCGCAAAGTTTATGACCGTCGCGTTTTTTCGTGAAATCATGCTCATACGACTTACCATGGGCTAATACATCGTGAATGACCAGTATTTTGAATTTCCGAGATGGTGCACGAAAAACCGATCGAAACTCGACTCGCGCGCGACTTCGTGCAAAGTTTATGACCGTCGTATTTTTTTGCGAAAGCGTGCTTGTACGACTTCCCATGGGCTAATAAGACGGAAAAGACCAGTAATTTCAATTTCTGAGACGGTGCACGAAAAACCGATCGAAACTCGACTCTGCGCAAAGTTTATGTCCGTCACATTTTTTCGTGAAACCATGCTCATACGACTTACCATGGGCTAATACATCGTGAAAGGCCTGTATTTTGAATTTCCGAGACGGTGCACGAAAAACTGATCGAAACTTGACACTTAGAAAAGTTTATGACCGTTTCGTTTTTTCGTGAAACCATGCTCATACGACTTACCATGGGCTAATACATCGTGAATGGCCAGTATTTTGAATTTCCGAGACAGTGCATGAAAAACCGATCAAAACTCGACTCAGCGCGCGACTTCGAGCAAAGTTTATGACCGTCGTATTTTTTTGCGAAAGCGTGCTTGTACGACTTCCCATGGGCTAATATGACGGGAAATACCAGCATTTTGAATTTCCGAGACGGTGCACGAAAAACCGATCGAAACTCGACTCCGCGCAAAGTTTATGACCGTCGTGTTTTTTCGTGAAACCATGCTCATACGACTTACCAAGGGCTAATACATCGTGAATGGCCAGTATTTTGAATTTTCGGGATGGTGCACGAAAAATCGATCGAAACTCGACTCGCGCGCGACTTCATGCAAAGTTTATGACCGTCGTATTTTTTTGCGAAAGCGTGCTTGTACGACTTCCCATGGGCTAATAAGATGGGAAAGACTAGTATTTTGAATTTCCGAGACGGTGCACGAAAAACCGATCGAAACTCGACTCTGCGCAAAGTTTATTACCGTCCTTTTTTTTCGTGAAACCATGCTCATACGACTTACCATGGGCTAATACATCGTGAATGGCTAGTATTTTTGAAATTCCGAGATGGTGCACGAAAAACCAATCGAAACTCGACTCGCGCGTGACTTCGTACAAAGTTTATGACCGTCGTATTTTTTTTGCGAAAGCGTGCTTGCATGACTTCCCATTGGCTAATAAGACGGGAAAGACCAGTATTTTAAATTTCTGAGACGGAGCTCGAAAAACCGATCGAAACTCGACTCTGCGCAAAGTTTATGACCGTCGCGTTTTTTCATGAAACCATGCTCATACGACTTCCCATGGGCTAATACATCATGAATGGCCTGTATTTTGAATTTCCGAGACGGTGCACGAAAAACCGATCGAAACTCGACTCTGCGCAAAGTTTATGACCGTCGTATTTTTTCGTGATACCATGCTCATACGACTTACCATGGGCTAATACTTCGAGAATGGCCTGTATTTTCAATTTCCGAGACGGTGCACGAAAAACCGATCGAAACTTGACTCGCGCGCGACATCGCGCAAAGTTTATGACCGTCGTATTTTTTTGCGAAAGCGTGCTTATATGACTTCCCATGGGCTAATAAGATGGGAAATACCAGTATTTTGAATTTTTGAGACGAAGCTCGAAAAACCGATCGAAACTCGACTCTGCGCAAGGTTTATGACCGTCGCGTTTTTTCGTGAAACCATGCTCATACGACTTACCATGGGCTAATACATCGTGAATGGCCAGTATTTTGAATTTCCGAGATGTTGCACGAAAAACCGATCGAAACTCGACTCGCGCGCGACTTCGTGCTAAGTTTATGACCGTCGTATTTTTTTGCGAAAGCGTGCTTGTACGACTTCCCATGGGCAAATAAGCCGGGAAAGACCAGTATTTTGAATTTCCGAGACGGTGCACGAAAAACCGATCGAAACTCGACTCTGCGCAAAGTTTATGACCGTCGCGTTTTTTCGTGAAACCATGCTCATACGACTTACTATGGGCTAATAAATCGTGAATGAACAGTATTTTGAATTTCTGGGACGGTGCACGAAAAACCGATCGAAACTCGACACTTCGCAAAGTTTATGACCGTCGCGTTTTTTCGTGAAACCATGCTCATACGACTTACCATGGGCTAATACATCGTGAATGGCCTGTATTTTGAATTTTCGAGACGCTGCACGAAAAACCGATCGAAACTCGACACTTCGCAAAGTTTATGACCGTCGCGTTTTTTCGTGAAACCATGCTCATACGACTTACCATGGGCTAATACATCGTGAATGGCGAGTATTTTGAATTTCCGAGACCGTTCACCAAAAACCGATCGAAACTCGACTCTGCGCAAAGTTTATGACTGTCATGTTTTTTCGTGAAACCATGCTCATACGACTTACCATCGGCTAATACATCGTGAATGGCCAGTATTTTGAATTTCCGAGATGGTGCACGAAAAACCGATCGAAACTCGACTCGCGCGCGACTTCGTGCAAAGTTTATGACCGTCGTATTTTTTTGCGAAAGCGTGCTTGTCCGACTTCCCATGGGCTAATAAGACGGGAAAGACCAGTATTTTGAATTTCCGAGACGGTGCACGAAAAACCGATCGAAACTCGACTCCGCGCAAAGTTTATGACCGTCGCATTTTTTCGTGAAACCATGCTCATACGACTTACTATGGGCTAATACATCGTGAATGACCAGTATTTTGAATTTCTGAGATGGTGCACGAAAAACCGATCGAAACTCGACTCCCGCGCGACTTCGTGCAAAGTTTATGACCGTCGTATTTTTTTGCGAAAGCGTGCTTGTACGACTTCCCATGGGCTAATAAGACGGGAAAGACCTGTATTTTGAATTTCCGAGACGGTGCACGAAAAACCGATCGAAACTCGACTCTGCGCAAAGTTTATGACCGTCGCGTTTTTTCGTGAAACCATGCTCATACGACTTACCATTGGCTAATACATCGTGAATGGCCAGTATTTTGAATTTCTGAGATGGTACACGAAAAACCGATCGAAATTCGACTCGCGCGCGACTTCATGCAAAGTTTATGACCTTCGTATTTTTTTGCGAAAGCGTGCTTGTACTACTTCCAATGGGCTAATAAGACGGTGCTCATACGACTAACCAAGGGCTAATACTTCGAGAATGGCCAGTATTTTCTATTTCCGAGACGGTGCACGAAAAACCGATAGAAATTTGACTCGCGCGTGACATCGCGCAAAGTTTATGACCGTCGTATTTTTTTGCGAAAGCGTGCTTGTACGACTTCCCAAGGGCTAATAAGACGGGAAAGACCAGTATTTTGAATTTCCGAGACGGTGCTTGAAAAATCGATCGAACATCGACTCGCGCGTGACTTCGTGCAAAGTTTATGACCGTCGTATTTTTTTGCGAAAGCGTTCTTGTACGACATCCCATGGGCTAATAAGACGGGAAAGACCAGTATTTTGAATTTCCGACACGGAGCACGAAAAACCGATCGAAACTCGACTCTGCGCAAAGTTTATGACCGTCGCATTTTTTCGTGATACTATGCTCATACGACTTACCATGGGCTAATACTTCGAGAATGGCCAGTATTTTGAATTTCCGAGACGGTGCACGAAAAACCTATCGAAACTTGATTCGCGTGCGACATCGCGCAAAGTTTATGACCGTTGTATTTTTTTTGCGAAGGCGTGCTTGTACGACTTCGCATGGGCGAATAAGACGGGAAAGACAAGTATTTTGAATTTCCGAGACGGTGCACGAAAAACCGATCGAAACTCGACTCTACGCAAAGTTTATGACCGTCGCGTTTTTTCGTGAAACCATGCTCATACGTCTTACCATGGGCTAATACATCGTGAATGGCCAGTATTTTGAATTTCCGAGATGGTGCACGAAAAAACCGATCGAAACTCGACTCCGCGCAAAGTTTATGACCGTCGCGTTTTTTCATGAAACCATGCTCATACGACTTACCATGGGCTAATATATCGTGAATGGCCTGTATTTTGAAATTCCGAGACAGTGCACGAAAAACCGATCGAAACTCGACACTTCGCAAAGTTTATGACCGTCGCATTTTTTCGTGAAACCATGCTCGTACGACTTACCATGGGCTAATACATCGTGAATGGCCAGTATTTTGAATTTCCGAGATGGTGCACGAAAAACCGATCGAAACTCGACTCGCGCGCGACTTCGTGCAAAGTTTATGACCGTCGTATTTTTTTTGCGGAAGCGTGCTTGTACTACTTCCAATGGGCTAATAAGACGGTGCTCATATGACTAACCAAGGTCTAATACTTCGAGAATGGCCAGTATTTTCAATTTCCGAGACGGTGCACAAAAAACCGATCGAAACTTAACTCGCGCGCGACATCGCGCAAAGTTTATGACCGTCGTATTTTTTTGCGAAAGCGTGCTTGTACGACTTCTCATGGGCTAATACGATGGGAAAGACCAGTATTTTGAATTTCCGAGAAGGTGCACGAAAAACCGATCGAAACTCGACTCTGCGCAAAGTTTATGACCGTCGTGTTTTTTCGTGAAACCATGCTCATACGACTAACTATGGGCAAATACATCATGAATGACCAGTATTTTGAATTTTCGGGATGGTTCACGAAAAACCGATCGAAACTCGACTCTTCGCAAAGTTTATGACCGTCGCATTTTTTCGTGAAACCATGCTCATACGACTTACCATGGGTTAATACATCGTGTATGGCCAGTATTTTGAATTTCTGAGACAGTGCATGAAAAAACCGATCGAAACTCGACTCAGCGAGCGACTTCGCGCAAAGTTTATGATCGTCGTATTTTTTTACGAAAGCGTGCATGTACGACAGACATCTCATGGGCTAATACGACGGGAAAGACCAGTATTTTGAATTTTCGAGAAGGTGCACGAAAAACCGATCGAAACTCGACTCTGTGCAAAGTTTATGACCGTCGTGTTTTTTCGTGAAACCATGCTCATACGACTAACTATGGGCAAATACATCGTGAATGACCAGTATTTTGAATTTCCGGGATGGTTCACGAAAAACCGATCGAAACTCGACTCGCGCGCGACTTTATGCAAAGTTTATGACCGTCGTATTTTTTTTGCGAAAGCGTGCTTGTACAACTTCCCATGGGCTAATAAGATGGGAACGACCAGTATTTTTAATTTCTGTGACGGTACACGAAAAACCGATCGAAACTCGACTCTGGGCAAAGTTGATGACCGTCGCGTTTTTTCGTGAAACCATGCTCATACGACTTACCATGGGCTAATACATCATGAATGGCCCGTCTTTTGAATTTCTGAGACGGTGCACGAAAAACCGATCGAAACTCGACTCTTCGCAAAGTTTATGACCGTCGCATTTTTTCGTGAAACCATGCTCATACGACTTACCAATACATCGTGAATGGCCAGTATTTTGAATTTCCGAGACAGTGCATGAAAAATCGATCGAAACTCGACTCAGCGCGCGACTTCTCGCAAAGTTTATGATCGTCGTATTTTTTTACGAAAGCGTGCATGTACGACTTCTCATGGGCTAATACGACGGGAAAGGGCAGTATTTTGAATTTCCGAGACGGTGCACGAAAAACCGATCGAAACTCGACTCCGCGCGAAGTTTATGACCGTCGCGTTTTTTCGTGAAACCATGCTCATACGACTTACTATGGGCTAATACATCGTGAATGACCAGTATTTTAAATTTCTGAGATGGTGCACGAAAAACCGATCGAAACTCGACTCGCGCGCGACTTCGTGCAAAGTTTATGACCGTCGTATTTTTTTGCGAAAGCGTGCTTGTACGACTTCCCATGGGCTAATAAGACGTGAAAGACCAGTATTTTGAATTTCCGACACGGTGCACGAAAAACCGATCGAAACTCGACTTTACGCAAAGTTTATGACCGTCGTATTTTTTCATGATACCATGCTCATACGACTTACCATGGGCTAATACTTCGAGAATGGCCAGTATTTTCAATTTCCGAGACGGTGCACGAAAAACCGATCGAAACTTGACTCGCGCGCAACATCGCGCAAAGTTTATGACCGTCGTATTTTTTTGCGAAAGCGTGCTTGTACGACTTCCCATGGGCTAATAAGACGGGAAATACCAGCATTTTGAATTTCCGAGACGGTGCACGAAAAACCGATCGAAACTCGACTCTACGAAAAGTTTATGACCATCGTGTTTTTTCGTGAAACCATGCTCATACGACTTACCAAGGGCTAATACATCGTGAATGGCCAGTATTTTGAATTTTCGGGATGGTGCACGAAAAATCGATCGAAACTCGACTCGCGCGCGACTTCATGCAAAGTTTATGACCGTCGTAGTTTTTTGCGAAAGCGTACTTGTACGACTTCCCATGGGCTAATAAGATGGGAAAGACTAGTATTTTGAATTGCCGATACGGTGCACGAAAAACCGATCGAAACTCGACTCTGCGTAAAGTTTATTACCGTCCTTTTTTTTCGTGAAACCATGCTCATACGACTTACCATGGGCTAATACATCGTGAATGGCCAGTATTTTGAATTTTCGGGATGGTGCACGAAAAACCGATCGAAACTCGACTCGCGCGTGACTTCGTACAAAGTTTATGACCGTCGTATTTTTTTGCGAAAGCGTGCTTGCACGAATTCCCATGGACTAATAAGACGGGAAAGACCAGTATTTTAAATTTCTGAGACGGTGCTCGAAAAACCGATCGAAACTCGACTCTACGCAAAGTTTATGACCGTCGCGTTTTTTCATGAAACCATGCTCATACGACTTCCCAAGGGCTAATACATCGTGAATGGCCTGTATTTTGAATTTCCGAGACGGTGCACGAAGAAACCGATCGAAACTCGACTCTGCGCAAAGTTTATGACCGTCGCATTTTTTCGTGATACCATGCTCATACGACTTAACATGGGCTAATACTTCGAGAATGGCCTGTATTTTCAATTTCCGAGACGGTGCACGAAAAACCGATCGAAACTTGACTCGCGCTCGACATCGCGCAAAGTTTATGACCGTCGCATTTTTTTGCGAAAGCGTGCTTGTACGACTTCCCATGGGCTAATAAGACGGGAAATACCAGTATTTTGAATTTTTGAGACGGTGCACGAAAAACCGATCGAAACTCGACTCTGCGCAAGGTTTATGACCGTCGCGTTTTTTCGTGAAACCATGCTCATACGACTTACCATGGGCTAATACATCGTGAATGGCCAGTATTTTGAATTTCCGAGATGTTGCACGAAAAACCGATCGAAACTCGACTCGCGCGCGACTTCGTGCTAAGTTTATGACCGTCGTATTTTTATGCGAAAGCGTGCTTGTACGACTTCCCATGGGCAAATAAGACGGGAAAGACCAGTATTTTGAATTTCCGAGACGGTGCACGAAAAACCGATCGAAACTCGACTCTGCGCAAAGTTTATGACCGTCGTGTTTTTTCGTGAAACCATGCTCATACGACTTACTATGGGCTAATAAATCGTGAATGAACAGTATTTTGAATTTACGGGACGGTGCACGAAAAACCGATCGAAACTCGACACTTCACAAAGTTTATGACCGTCGTGTTTTTTCATGAAACCATGCTCATACGACTTACCATGGGCTAATACATCGTGAATGGCCCGTATTTTGAATTTTCGAGACGGTGCACGAAAAACCGATCGAAACTCGACACTTCGCAAAGTTTATGACCGTCGCATTTTTTCGTGAAACCATGCTCATACGACTTACCATGGGCTAATACATCGTGAATGGCCAGTATTTTGAATTTCTAAGACCGTGCACGAAAAACCGATCGAAACTCGACTCTGCGCAAAGTTTATGACCGTCGTGTTTTTTCGTGAAACCATGCTCATACGACTTACCATCGGCTAATACATCGTGAATGGCCAGTATTTTGAATTTCCGAGATGGTGCACGA
Organism: Ensete ventricosum; assembly: GCA_029747655.1. NCBI lineage: Eukaryota > Viridiplantae > Streptophyta > Magnoliopsida > Zingiberales > Musaceae > Ensete > Ensete ventricosum. The sequence goes on along the minus strand of JAQQAF010000004.1, from coordinate 27,668,300 downwards.
AAAAACGATAGAAACTCAACTCGCGCGTGACTTCGTGCAAAGTTTAGGACTGTTGTATTTTTTTGCGAAAGCGTGCTTGTACGACTTCCCATGGGCTAATAAGAAGGGAAAGACCTGTATTTTGAATTTCCGAGACGGTGCACGAAAAACCGAGCGAAACTCGACTCTGCGCAAAGTTTATGACCGTCGCGTTTTTTCGTGAAACCATGCTCATACGACTTACCATGGGCTAATACATAGTGAATGGCCAGTATTTTGAATTTCTGAGATGGTACACGAAAAACCGATCGAAATTCGACTCGCGCGCGACTTCGTGCAAAGTTTATGACCTTCGTATTTTTTTGCGAAAGCGTGCTTGTACTACTTCCAATGGGCTAATAAGACGGTGCTCATACGACTAACCAAGGGCTAATACTACGAGAATGGCCAGTATTTTCTATTTCCGAGACGGTGCACGAAAAACCGATCGAAACTTGACTCGCGCGTGACATCGCGCAAAGTTTATGACCGTCGTATTTTTTTGCGAAAGCGTGCTTGTACGACTTCCCATGGGCTAATAAGACGAGAAAGACCAGTATTTTGAATTTCCGAGAAGGTGCTCGAAAAACCGATCGAAACTCGACTCTGCGCAAAGTTTATAACCGTCGCTTCCTTATGCTACTCTTGGAGATGAGTTTGATGAAGCGTGCCCATTGCACCTTCTTTAGGTGGGGTGCAATCTTCTCGACTACACTAAGAGACTTCAGGCTTTAGTCTATGGCTTGTGTAGACAAAGCTTCTTTGTACAAATCTTTTACAAAATACATTATCTTTACTTACCAAAAAAAAGTTTATAACCGTCGCGTTTTTTTCATGAAACCATGCTCATACGACTTACCATGGTCTAATACATCGTGAATGACCTGTATTTTGAATTTCCGATACGGTGCATGAAAAACCGATCGAAACTCGACTCTGCGCAAAGTTTATGACCGTCACGTTTTTTCGTGAAACCATCCTCATACGACTTACCATGGGCTAATACATCGTGAATGTCCTGTATTTTGAATTTCCGAGACGGTGCACGAAAAACCGTCGAAACTCGACACTTCGCAAAGTTTATGACCGTCGCGTTTTTCGTGAAACCATGCTCATACGACTTACCATGGGCTATAATACATCGTGAATGACCAGTATTTTGAATTTCCGGGAATGCATGAAAAACCGATCGAAACTCGACTCTGCGCAAAGTTTATGACCGTCGTGTTTTTTCGTGAAACCATGCTCATACGACTTACCATGGGCTAATACATCGTGAATGGCCAGTATTTTGAATTTCCGAGATGGTGCACGAAAAACCGATCGAAACTCGACTCGCGCGTGACTTCGTGCAATGTTTATGACCGTCGTATTTTTTTGCGAAAGCGTTCTTGTACGACTTCCCATGGGCTAATAAGACGGGAAAGACCAGTATTTTGAATTTTCGAGATGGTGCACGAAAAACCGATCGAAACTCGACTCGCGCGCGACTTCGTGCAAAGTTTAAGACCGTCGTATTTTTTTGCGACAGCGTGCTTGTACGACTTCCCATGGGCTAATAAGACGGGAAAGACCAGTATTTTGAATTTCCGACACGGAGCACGAAAAACCGATCGAAACTCGACTCTGCGCAAAGTTTATGACCGTCGCATTTTTTCGTGATACCATGCTCATACGACTTACCATGGGCTAATACTTCGAGAATGGCCAGTATTTTGAATTTATGAGACGGTGCACGAAAAACCTATCGAAACTTGATTCGCGTGCGACATCGCGTAAATTTATGACCGTTGTATTTTTTTTGCGAAGGCGTGCTTGTACGACTTCGCATGGGCGAATAAGACGGGAAAGACCAGTATTTTGAAATTCCGAGACGTTGCACGAAAAACCGATCGAAACTCGACTCTACGCAAAGTTTATGACCGTCGCATTTTTTCGTGAAATCATGCTCATACGTCTTACCATGGGCTAATACATCGTGAATGTCCAGTATTTTGAATTTCCGAGATGGTGCACGAAAAACCGATCGAAACTCGACTCCGCGCAAAGTTTATGACCGTCGCATTTTTTCGTGAAACCATGCTCATACGACTTACCATGGGCTAATATATCTTGAATGGCCTCTATTTTGAAATTCCGAGACAGTGCACGAAAAACCGATCGAAACTCGACACTTCGCAAAGTTTATGACCGTCGCATTTTTTCGTGAAACCATGCTCATACGACTTACCAAGGGCTAATACATCGTGAATGGCCAGTATTTTGAATTTCTGAGATGGTGCACGAAAAACCGATCGAAACTCGACTCGCGCGCGACTTCGTGCAAAGTTTATGATCGTCGTATTTTTTTGCAGAAGCGTGCTTGTACTACTTCCAATGGGCTAATAAGACGGTGCTCATACGACTAACCAAGGGCTAATACTTCGAGAATGGCCAGTATTTTCAATTTCCGAGATGGTGCACGAAAAATTGATCGAAACTTAACTCGCGCGCGACATCGCGCAAAGTTTATGACCGTCGTATTTTTTTGCGAAAGCGTGCTTGTTCGACTTCCATGGGCTAATACGACGGGAAAGACCAGTATTTTGAATTTTTGAGAAGGCGCACGAAAAACCGATCGAAACTCGACTCTGCGCAAAGTTTATGACCGTCGTGTTTTTTCGTGAAACCATGCTCATACGACTAACTATGGGCAAATACATCGTGAATGACCAGTATTTTGAATTTCCGGGATGGTTCACGAAAAACCGATCGAAACTCGACTCTTCGCAAAGTTTATAACCGTCGCATTTTTTCGTGAAACCATGCTCATACGACTTACCATGGGTTAATACATTGTGTATGGCCAGTATTTTGAATTTCCGAGACAGTGCATGAAAAATCGATCGAAACTCGACTCAGCGACCGACTTCGCGTAAAGTTTATGATCGTCGTATTTTTTTACGAAAGCGTGCATGTACGACATCTCATGGGCTAATACGGCGGGAAAGACCATTATTTTGAATTTCCGAGAAGGAGCACGAAAAACCGATCGAAACTCGACTCTGCGCAAAGTTTATGACCGTCGTATTTTTTCGTGAAACCATGCTCATACGACTAACTATGGGCAAATACATCGTGAATGACCAGTATTTTGAATTTCCGGGATGGTTCACGGAAAACCGATCGAAACTCGACTCGCGCGCGACTTTATGCAAAGTTTATGACCGTCGTATTTTTTTTGCGAAAGCGTGCTTGTACAACTTCCCATGGGCTAATAAGATGGGAAAGACCAGTATTTTCAATTTCTGAGACGGTACACAAAAAACCGATCGAAACTCGACTCTGGGCAAATTTGATGACCGTCGCGTTTTTTCGTCAAACCATGCTCATACGACTTACCATGGGCTAATACATCGTGAATGGCCCGTCTTTTGAATTTCTGAGACGGTGCACGAAAAACCGATCGAAACTCGACTCTTCGCAAAGTTTATGACCGTCGCATTTTTTCGTGAAACCATGCTCATACGACTTACCATGGGCTAATACATCGTGAATGGCCAGTATTTTGAATTTCCGAGACAGTGCATGAAAAACCGATCGAAACTCGACTCAGCGCGCGACTTCGCGCAAAGTTTATGATCGTCGTATTTTTTTACGAAAGCGTGCATGTACGACTTCTCATGGGCTAATACGACGGGAAAGGCCAGTATTTTGAATTTCCGAGACGGTGCACGAAAAACCGATCGAAACTCGACTCCGCGCAAAGTTTATGACCGTCGCATTTTTTCGTGAAACCATGCTCATACGACTTACTATGGGCTAATACATCGTGAATGACCAGTATTTTGAATTTCTGAGATGGTGCAAGAAAAACCGATCGAAACTCGACTCGCGCGCGACTTCGTGCAAAGTTTATGACCGTCGTATTTTTTTGCGAAAGCGTGCTTGTACGACTTCCCATGGGCTAATAAGACGTGAAAGACCAGTATTTTTATTTTCCGAGACGGTGCACGAAAAACTGATCGAAACTCGACTCTGCGCAAAGTTTATGACCGTCGTATTTTTTCATGATACCATGCTCATACGACTTACCATGGGCTAATACTTCGAGAATGGCCAGTATTTTGAATTTCCGAGACGGTGCACGAAAAACCTATCGAAACTTGATTCGCGTGCGACATCGCGCAAAGTTTATGACCGTTGTATTTTTTTTGCGAAAGCGTGCTTGTACGACTTCCCTTGGGCGAATAAGACGGGAAAGACCAGTATTTTGAATTTCCGAGACGGTGCACGAAAAACCGATCGAAACTCGACTCTACGGAAAGTTTATGACCGTCGCGTTTTTTCGTGAAACCATGCTCATACGACTTACCATGGGCTAATACATCGTGAATGGCCAGTATTTTGAATTTCCGAGATGGTGCACGAAAAACCGATCGAAACTCGACTCCGCGAAAAGTTTATGACCGTCGCGTTTTTTCGTGAAACCATGCTCATACGACTTACCATGGGCTAATATATCGTGAATGGCCTGTATTTTGAATTTCTGAGATAGTGCACGAAAAACCGATCGAAACTCGACACTTCGCAAAGTTTATGACCGTCGCATTTTTTCGTGAAACCATGCTCATACGACTTACCATGGGCTAATACATCGTGAGTGGCCTGTATTTTGAATTTTCGAGATGGTGCACGAAAAACCGATCGAAACACGACTCGCGCGCGACTTCGTGCAAAGTTTATGACCGTCGTATTTTTTTGCGGAAGCGTGCTTGTACTACTTCCAATGGGCTAATAAGACGGTGCTCATACGACTAACCAAGGGCTAATACTTCGAGAATGGCCAGTATTTTCAATTTTCGAGACGGTGCACGAAAAACTGATCGAAACTTAACTCGAGCGCGACATCGCGCAAAGTTTATGACCGTCGTATTTTTTTGCGAAAGCATGCTTGTACGACTTCTCATGGGCTAATACGACGGGAAAGACCAGTATTTTGAATTTCCGAGAAGGTGCACGAAAAACCGATCGAAACTCGACTCTGCGCAAAGTTTTATGACCGTCGTGTTTTTTCGGTGAAACCATGCTCATACGACTAACTATGGGCAAATACATCGTGAATGTCCAGTATTTTGAATTTCCGGGATGGTTCACGAAAAACCGATCGAAACTCGACTCTTCGCAAAGTTTATGACCGTCTCATTTTTTCGTGAAACCATGCTCATACGACTTACCATGGGTGAATACATCGTGTATGGCCAGTATTTTGAATTTCCGAGACAGTGGATGAAAAAACCGATCGAAACTCGACTCAGCGAGCGACTCCGCGCAAAGTTTATGATCGTCGTATTTTTTTACGAAAGCGTGCATGTACGACATGTCATGTGCTAATACGACGGGAAAGACCAGTATTTTGAATTTCTGAGAAGGTGCACGAAAAACCGATCGAAACTCGACTCTGCGCAAAGTTTATGACCGTCGTGTTTTTTTCGTGAAACCATGCTCATACGACTAACTATGGGCGAATACATCGTGAATGACCAGTATTTTGAATTTCCGGGATGGTTCACGAAAAACCGATCGAAACTCGACTCGCGCGCGACTTTATGCAATGTTTATGACCGTCGTATTTTTTTTGCGAAAGCGTGCTTGTACAACTTCCCATGGGCTAATAAGATGGGAAAGACCAGTATTTTCAATTTCTGAGACGGTACACGAAAAACCGATCGAAACTCGACTCTGGGCAAAGTTGATGACCGTCGCGTTTTTTCGTGAAACCATGCTCATACGACTTACCATGGGCTAATACCTCGTGAATGGCCCGTCTTTTGAATTTCTGAGATGGTGCACGAAAAACCGATCGAAACTCGACTCTTCGCAAAGTTTATGACCGTCGCATTTTTTCATGAAACCATGCTCATACGACTTACCAATACATCGTGAATGGCCAGTATTTTGAATTTCCGAGACAGTGCATGAAAAACCGATCGACACTCGACTCAGCGCGCGACTTCGCGCAAAGTTTATGATCGTCGTATTTTTTTACGAAAGCGTGCTTGTACGACTTCTCATGGGCTAATACGACGGGAAAGACCAGTATTTTGAATTTCCGAGACGGTGCACGAAAAACCGATCGAAACTCGACTCTGCGCAAAGTTTATGACCGTCGCGTTTTTTCGTGAAACCATGCTCATACGACTTACTATGGGCTAATACATCGTGAATGACCAGTATTTCAAATTTCTGAGATGGTGCACGAAAAACCGATCGAAACTCGACTCGCGCGCGCGACTTCGTGCAAAGTTTATGACCGTCGTATTTTTTTGCGAAAGCGTGCTTGTACGACTTCCCATGGGCTAATAAGACGTGAAAGACCAGTATTTTGAATTTCCGAGACGGTGCACGAAAAACCGATCGAAACTCAACTCTGCGCAAAGTTTATGACCGTCGAATTTTTTCATGATACCATGCTCATACGACTTACCATGGGCTAATACTTCGAGAATGGCCAGTATTTTCAATTTCCGAGACGGTGCACGAAAAACCGATCGAAACTTGACTCGCGCATGACTTCGTGCAAAGTTTATGACCGTCGTATTTTTTTGTGAAAGCGTGCTTGTACGACTTCCCATGGGCTAATAAGATGGGAAAGACCAGTATTTTGAATTTCCGAGACGGTGCACGAAAAACCGATCGAAACTTGACTTTGCGCAAAGTTTATGACCGTCGCATTTTTTTCATGAAACCATGCTCATACGACTTACCATGGTCTAATACATCGTGAATGGCCTGTATTTTGAATTTCTGATACGGTGCACGAAACAAAACCGATCGAAACTCGACTCTGCGCAAAGTTTATGACCGTCGCGTTTTTTCATGAAACCATGCTCATACGACTTACCATGGGCTAATACATCATGAATGGCCAGTATTTTGAATTTCCGAGATGGTGCACGAAAAACCGATCGAAACTCGACTCGCGCGCGACATCGTGCAAAGTTTATGACCGTCGTATTTTTTTGTGAATGCGTGCTTGTACGACTTCCCATGGGCTAATAAGACGGGAAATACCAGTATTTTGAATTTTCGAGACGGTGCACGAAAAACCGATCTAAACTCGACTCTGCGCAAGGTTTATGACCTTCGCGTTTTTTCGTGAAACCATGCTCATACGACTTACCATGGGCTAATACATCGTGATTGTCCAGTATTTTGAATTTCTGAGATGTTGCACGAAAAACCGATCGAAACTCGACTCGCGCGCGACTTCTCAAGTTTATGACCGTCGTATTTTTTTGCGAATGCGTGCTTGTACGACTTCCCATGGGCTAATAAGACGGGAAAGACCAGTATTTTGAATTTCCGAGACGGTGCACGAAAAACCGATCGAGACTCGACTCTGCGCAAAGTTTATGACCGTCGCGTTTTTTCGTGAAACCATGCTCATACGACTTACTATGGGCTAATACATCGTGAATGACCAGTATTTTGAATTTCCTGGACGGTGCACGAAAAACCGATCGAAACTCGACACTTCGCAAAGTTTATGACTGTCGTATTTTTTCGTGAAACCATGCTCATACGACTTACCATGGGCTAATACATCGTGAATGGCCTGTATTTTGAATTTCCGAGATGGTGCACGAAAAACCGATCGAAACTCGACTCTGCGCGAAGTTTATGACCGTCGCGTTTTTTCGTGAAACTTTGCTCATACGACTTACCATGGGCTAATACATCGTGAATGGCCTGTATTTTGAATTTCCGAGACGGTGCACGAAAAACCGATCGAAACTCGACTCTGCGCGAAGTTTATGACCGTCGCGTTTTTTTCGTGAAACCATGCTCATACGACTTACCATGGGCTAATATATCGTGAATGGCTAGTATTTTGAATTTCCGAGACAGTGCATGTAAAACCGATCGAATCTCGACTCTGCGCAAAGTTTATGACCGTCGTGTTTTTTCGTAAAACCATGCTCATACGACTTACCATGGGCTAATACATCGTGAATGGCCAGTATTTTGAATTTCCGAGATGGTGCACGAAAAATCGATCGAAACTCGACTCGCGCGTGACTTCGTGCAAAGTTTATGACCGTCGTATTTTTTTGCGAAAGCGTGCATGTACGACTTCCAATGGGCTAATAAGACGGGAAAGACCTGTATTTTAAATTTCCGAGACGGTGCACGAAAAACCGATCGAAACTCGACTCTGCGCAAAGTTTATGACTGTCGCGTTTTTTTCGTGAAACCATGCTCATACGACTTATCATGGGCTAATACATCGTGAATGGCCAGTATTTTGAATTTCCGAGATGGTGCACGAAAAATCGATCGAAACTCGACTCGCGCGCGACTTCGTGCAAAGTTTATGACCGTCGTATTTTTTTGCGAAAGCTTGTTTGTACGACTTCCAATGGGCTAATAAGACGGGAAAGACCTGTATTTTGAATTTCCGAGACGGTGCACGAAAAACCGATCGAAACTCGAGTCTGCGCAAAGTTTATGACCGTCGTGTTTTTTCGTGAAACCATGCTCATACGACTTACCATGGGCAAATACATCGTGTATGGCCAGTATTTTGAATTTCCGAGATGGTGCACGAAAAACCGATCGAAACTCGACTCGCGGGTGACTTCGTGCAAAGTTTATGACCGTCGTATTTTTTTGCGAAAGCGTGCTTGTACGACTTCCCATGGGCTAATAAGACGGGAAAGACCAGTATTTTGAATTTCCGAGACGGTGCAACGAAAAACCGATCGAAACTCGACTCTGCGCAAAGTTTATGACCGTCGCATTTTTTCGTGAAACCATGCTCATACGACTTCCCATGGGCTAATATATCGTGAATGGCCAGTATTTTGAATTTTCGAGACAGTGCATGAAAAACCGATCGAAACTCGACTCTGCGCAAAGTTTATGACCGTCGTGTTTTTTCGGAAAACCATGCTCATACGACTTACCATGGGCTAATACATCGTGAATGGCCAGTATTTTGAATTTCCGAGATGGTGCACGAAAAACCGATCGAAACTCGACTCGCGCGTGACTTCGTGCAAAGTTTATGACCGTCGTATTTTTTTGCGAAAGCGTGCATGTACGACTTCCCATGGGCTAATAAGACGGGAATGACCAGTATTTTGAATTTCCGAGACAGTGCACGACTTACCAGTAGTTTCAAAAAACCGATCGAAACTTGACTCGCGCGCGACATCGCGCAAAGTTTATGACCGTCGTATTTTTTTGCGAAAGCGTGCTTGTACGACTTCCCATGGGCTAATAAGACGGGAAAGACCTGTATTTTGAATTTCCTAGACGGTGCACGAAAAACCGATCGAAACTCGACTCTGCGCAAAGTTTATGACCGTCGCATTTTTTCGTGATACCATGCTCATACGACTTACCAAGGGCTAATACTTCGAGAATGGCCTGTATTTTCAATTTTCGAGACGGTGCACGAAAAACCGATTGAAACTCGACTCGCGCACGACTTCGTACAAAGTTTATGACCGTCGTATTTTTTTACGAAAGCGTGCTTGTACGACTTCCCATGGGCTAATAAGACGGGAAAGACCAGCATTTTGAATTTCCGAGACGGTGCTCGAAAAACCGATCGAAACTCGACTCTACGCAAAGTTTATAACCGTCGCGTTTTTTTCATGAAACCATGCTCATACGACTTACCATGGTCTAATACATCGTGAATGACCTGTATTTTGAATTTCCGATACGGTGCACGAAAAACTGATCGAAACTCGACTCTGCGCAAAGTTTATGACCGTAGCGTTTTTTCGTGAGACCATGCTCATACGACTTACCATGTGCTAATACATCGTGAATGGCCTGTATTTTGAATTTCCGAGACGGTGCACGAAAAACCGATCGAAACTCGACACTTCGCAAAGTTTATGACTGTCGCGATTTTTCGTGAAACGATGCTCATACGACTTACCATGGGCTAATACATCGTGAATGACCAGTATTTTGAATTTCCGGGACTGCATGAAAAACCGATCGAAACTCGACTCTGCGCAAAGTTTATGACCGTCGTGTTTTTTCGTGAAACCATGCTCATACGACTTACCATGGGCTAATACATTGTGAATGGCCAGTATTTTGAATTTCCGAGATGGTGCACGAAAAACCGAACGAAACTCGACTCGCGCGTGACTTCGTGCAAAGTTTATGACAGTCGTATTTTTTTGCGAAAGCGTTCTTGTACGACTTCGCATTAGCTAATAAGACGGGAAAGACCAGTATTTTGAATTTCCGAGATGGTGCACGAAAAACCGATCGAAACTCGACTCGCGCGTGACTTCGTGCAAAGTTTATGACCGTCATATTTTTTTGCGAAAGCGTGCTTGTACGACTTCCCATGGGCTAATAAGACGGGAAAGGCCAGTATTTTGAATTTCCGAGACGGTGCACGAAAAACCGATCGAAACTCGACTCTGCGTAAAGTTTATGACCGTCGCATTTTTTCGTGATACCATGCTCATATGACTTACCATGGGTTAATACTTCGAGAATGGCCAGTATTTTGAATTTTCGAGATGGTGCACGAAAAACCGATCGAAACTTGATTCGCATGCGACATCGCGCAAAGTTTATGACCGTTGTATTTTTTTGCGAAAGCGTGCTTGTACGACTTCCCATGGGCTAATAAGACGGGAAAGCCCAGTATTTTGAATTTCCGAGACGGTGCATGAAAAACCGATCGAAACTCGACTCTGCGCAAAGTTTATGACCGTCGTGTTTTTTCGTGAAATGCTCATACGACTTACCGTGGGCAAATACATCGTGAATGGCAAGTATTTTGAATTTCCGAGATGGTGCACGAAAAATCGATCGAAACTCGACTCGCGGGTGACTTCGTGCAATGTTTATGACCATCGTATTTTTTTGCGAAAGCGTGCTTGTACGACTTACCATGGGCTAATAAGACGGGAAAGACCAGTATTTTGAATTTCCGAGACGGTGCACGAAAAACCGATCGAAACTCGACTCTGCGCAATGTTTATGACCGTCGCATTTTTTCGTCAAACCATGCTCATACGACTTCCCATGGGCTAATATATCGTGAATGGCCAGTATTTTGAATTCTCGAGACGGTGCATGAAAAACAGATCGAAACTCGACTCTGCGCAAAGTTTATGAACTTCGTGTTTTTTCGTAAAACCATGCTCATACGACTTACCATGGGCTAATACATCGTGAATGGCCAGTATTTTGAATTTCCGAGATGGTGCACGAAAAACCGATCGAAACTCGACTCGCGCGTGACTTCGGGCAAAATTTATGACCGTCGTATTTTTTTGCGAAAGCGTGCATGTACGACTTCCCATGGGCTAATAAGACGGGAATGACCAGTATTTTGAATTTCCGAGACGGTGCACGACTTACCAGTAGTTTCGAAAAACCGATCGAAACTTGACTCGCGCGCGACATCGCGCAAAGTTTATGACCGTCGTATTTTTTTGCGAAAGCATGTTGTACGACTTCCCATGGGCTAATACGACGGGAAAGACCAGTATTTTGAATTTCCGAGACGGTGCACAAAAAACCGATCGAAACTCGACTCCGCGCAAAGTTTATGACCGTCGTGTTTTTTCGTGAAACCATGCTCATACGACTTACTATGGGCTAAAACATCGTGAATGACCAGTATTTTGAGTTTCTGAGATGGTGCACGAAAAACCGATCGAAACTCGACTCGCGCGCGACTTTGTGCAAAGTTTTTGACCGTCGCATTTTTTTGCGAAAGCGTTCTTGTACGACTTCCCATGGGTTAATAAGACGGGAAAGACCAGTATTTTGAATTTCCGAGACGGTGCACGAAAAACCGATCGAAACTCGACTCTGCGCAAAGTTTATGACCGTCGCATTTTTTCATGATACCATGCTCATACGATTTACCATGGGCAAATACTTCGAGAATGGCCAGTATTTTCAATTTCCGAGACGGTGCACGAAAAACCGATCGAAACTTGACTCGCGCGCGACATCGCGCAAAGTTTATGATCGTCGTATTTTTTTGCGAAAGCGTGCTTGTACGACTTCCCATGGGCTAATAAGACGGGAAAGTCCAGTATTTTGAATTTCCGAGACGGTGCCCGAAAAACCGATCGAAACTCGACTCTACGCAAAGTTTATGACCGTCGCGTTTTTTTCATGAAACCATGCTCATACGACTTACCATGGTCTAATACATCGTGAATGGCCTGTATTTTAAATTTCTGATACGGTGCACGAAAAATCGATCGAAACCTGACTCTGCGCAAGGTTTATGACCGTCGCATTTTTTCGTGAAACCATGCTCATACGACTTACCTTGGGCTAATACATCGTGAATGGCCAGTATTTTGAATTTCCGAGATGTTGCACGAAAAACCGATCGAAACTCGACTCGCGCGCGACTTCGTGCTAAGTTTATGACCGTCGTATTTTTTTGCGAAAGCGTGCTTGTACGAGTTCCCATGGGCTAATAAGACGGGAAAGACCAGTATTATGAATTTTCGAGACGGTGCACGAAAAACCGATCGAAACTCGACTCTGCGCAAAGTTTATGACCGTCGAGTTTTTTCGTGAAACCATGCTCATACGACTTACTATGGGCTAATAAATAGTGAATGAACAGTATTTTGAATTTCCGGGACGGTGCACGAAAAACCGATCGAAACTCGACACGTCGCAAAGTTTATGACCGTCGCGTTTTTTCGTGAAACCATGCTCATACGACTTAGCATGGGCTAACACATCGTGAATGGCCTGTATTTTGAATTTCTGAGGCGGTGGACGAAAAACCGATCGAAACTCGACACTTAGCAAAGTTTATGACCGTCGCATTTTTTCGTGAAACCATGCTCATACGACTTACCATGGGCTAATACATCGTGAATGGCCAGTATTTTGAATTTCCGAGACCGTGCACGAAAAACCGATCGAAACTCGACTCGCGCGCGACTTCGTGCAAAGTTTATGACCGTCGTATTTTTTTGCGAAAGCGTGCTTGTACGACTTCCCATGGGCAAATAAGACGGGAAATACCAATATTTTGAATTTTTGAGACGGTGCACGAAAAACCGATCGAAACTCGACTCTGCGCAAGGTTTATGACCGTCGCGTTTTTTGGTGAAACCATACTCATACGACTTACCATGGGCTAATAATTCGAGAATGGCCAGTATTTTGAATTTCCGAGACGATGCACGAAAAACCGATCGAAACTTGATTCGCATGCGACATCGCGCAAAGTTTATGACCGTTGTATTTTTTTGCGAAAGCGTGCTTGTACGACTTCCCATGGGCTAATAAGACGGGAAAGCCCAGTATTTTGAATTTTCGAGACGGTGCATGAAAAACCGATCGAAACTCGACTCTGCGCAAAGTTTATGACCGTCGTGTTTTTTTGTGAAACCATGCTCATACGACTTACCGTGGGCAAATACATCGTGAATGGCAAGTATTTTGAATTTTCGAGATGGTGCACGAAAAATCGATCGAAACTCGACTCGCGGGTGACTTCGTGCAATGTTTATGACCATCGTATTTTTTTGCGAAAGCGTGCTTGGACGACTTCCCATGGGCTAATAAGACGGGAAAGACCAGTATTTTGAATTTCCGAGACGGTGCATGAAAAACCGATCGAAACTCGACTCTGCGCAAAGTTTATGACCGTCACATTTTTTCGTCAAACCATGCTCATACGACTTCCCATGGGCTAATATATCGTGAATGGCCAGTATTTTGAATTTTCGAGACGGTGCATGAAAAACAGATGGAAACTCGACTCTGCGCAAAGTTTATGACCTTCGTGTTTTTTCGTAAAACCATGCTCATACGACTTACCATGGGCTAATACATCGTGAATGCCCAGTATTTTGAATTTCCGAGATGGTGCACGAAAAACCGATCGAAACTCGACTCGTGCGTGACTTCGTGGAAAGTTTATGACCGTCGTATTTTTTTGTGAAAGCGTGCATGTACGACTTCCCATGGGCTAATAAGACGGGAATGACCAGTATTTTGAATTACCGAGACGGTGCACGACTTACCAGTAGTTTCGAAAAACCGATCGAAACTTGACTCGCGCGCGACATTGCGCAAAGTTTATGACCGTCGTATTTTTTTGCGAAAGCGTGTTGTACGACTTCCCATGGGCTAATACGACGGGAAAGACCAGTATTTTGAATTTCCGAGACGGTGCACGAAAAACCGATCGAAACTCGACTCGCGCGTGACTTCGTGCAAAGTTTTTGACGGTCGTATTTTTTTACGAAAGCGTTCTTGTATGACTTCCCATGGGCTAATAAGACGGGAAAGACCAGTATTTTGAATTTCTGAGATGGTGCACGAAAAACCGATCGAAACTCGACTCGCGCGCGACTTCGTGCAAAGTTTATGACCGTCCTATTTTTTTGCGAAAGCGTGCTTGTACGACTTCCCATGGGTTAATAAGACGGGAAAGACCAGTATTTTGAATTTCCGAGACGGAGCACGAAAAACCGATCGAAACTCGACTCTGCGCAAAGTTTATGACCGTCGCATTTTTTTGTGATACCATGCTCATACGATTTACCATGGGCAAATACTTCGAGAATGGCCAGTATTTTCGAAACTCGACGCAAAGTTTATGATCGAAACTCGACGATTTACCATGGGCAAATACTTCGAGAATGGCCAGTATATACCATGCTCATATGACTCTGCGCAAAGTTTAAGATCGAAACTCGACACGGCGCAAAGTTTATGACCGTCGTGTTTTTTCGTGAAACCATGCTCATACGACTTACTATGGGCTAAAACATCGTGAATGACCAGTATTTTGAGTTTCTGAGATGGTGCACGAAAAACCGATCGAAACTCGACTCGCGTGCGACTTTGTGCAAAGTTTTTGACCGTCGCATTTTTTTGCGAAAGCGTTCTTGTACGACTTCCCATGGGCTAATAAGACGGGAAAGACCAGTATTTTGAATTTCGAGACGGTGCACGAAAAACCGATCGAAACTCGACTCTGCGCAAAGTTTATGACCGTCGCATTTTTTCGTGATACCATGCTCATACGATTTACCATGGGCAAATACTTCGAGAATGGCCAGTATTTTCAATTTCCGGGACGGTGCACGAAAAACCGATCGAAACTTGACTCGCGCGCGACATCGCGCAAAGTTTATGACCGTCGTATTTTTTTGCGAAAGCGTGCTTGTACGACTTCCCATGGGCTAATAAGACGGGAAAGACCAGTATTTTGAATTTCCGAGACGGTGCACGAAAAACCGATCGAAACTCGACTCTACGCAAAGTTTATGACCGTCGCGTTTTTTTCATGAAACCATGCTCATACGACTTACCAGGGAATACATCGTGAATGGCCTGTATTTTGAATTTCTGATACGGTGCACGAAAAACTTGATCGAAACTTAACTCTGCGCAAAGTTTATGACCGTCGCGTTTTTTCGTGAAACCATGCTCATACGACTTACCATGGGCTAATACATCGTGAATGGCCAGTATTTTGAATTTCCGAGATGGTGCACGAAAAACCGATCGAAACTCGACTCGCGCGCGACTTCGTGCAAAGTTTATGACCGTTGTATTTTTTTACGAAAGCGTGCTTGTACGACTTCCCATGGGCTAATAAGACGGGAAATACCAGTATTTTGAATTTTCGAGACGGTGCACGAAAAACCGATCGAAACTCGACTCTGCGCAAGGTTTATGACCGTCGCGTTTTTTCGTGAAACCATGCTCATACGACTTACCATGGGCTAATACATCGTGAATGGCCAGTATTTTGAATTTCCGAGATGTTGCACGAAAAACCGATCGAAACTCGACTCGCGCGCGACTTCGTGCTAAGTTTATGACCGTCGTATTTTTTTGCGAAAGCGTGCTTGTACGAGTTCCCATGGGCTAATAAGACGGGAAAGACCAGTATTATGAATTTTCGAGACGGTGCACGAAAAACCGATCGAAACTCGACTCTGCGCAAAGTTTATGACCGTCGAGTTTTTTAGTGAAACCATGCTCATACGACTTACTATGGGCTAATAAATCGTGAATGAAGAGTATTTTGAATTTCCGGGACGGTGCACGAAAAACCGATCGAAACTCGACACGTCGCAAAGTTTATGACCGTCGCGTTTTTTCGTGAAACCATGCTCATACGACTTACCATGGGCTAACACATCGTGAATGGCCTGTATTTTGAATTTCTGAGGCGGTGGACGAAAAACCGATGGAAACTCGACTCTGCGCAAAGTTTATGACCGTCGCATTTTTTCGTGATACCATGCTCATACAACTTACCATGGGCTAATACTTCGAGAATGGCCAGTATTTTCAATTTCCGAGACGGTGCACGAAAAACCGATCGAAACTTGACTCGCGCGCGACATCGCGCAAAGTGTAAGATAAGTAAAGATAATGTATTTTGTACCGTCGTATTTTTTTGCGAAAGCGTGCTTGTACGACTTCCCATGGGCTAATAAGACGTGAAAGACCAGTATTTTGAATTTCCGAGACGGTGCACGAAAAACCGATCAAAACTTGACTCTGCGCAAAGTTTATGACCGTCGCGTTTTTTTTCATGAAACCATGCTCATACGACTTACCATGGTCTAATACATCGTGAATGGCCTGTATTTTGAATTTCTGATACGGTGCACGAAAAACCGATCGAAACTCGACTCTGCGCAAAGTTTATGACCGTCGCGTTTTTACGTGAAACCATGCTCATACGACTTACCATGGGCTAATACATCGTGAATGGCCAGTATTTTGAATTTTCGAGACCGTGCACGAAAAACCGATCGAAACTCGACTCGCGCGCGACTTCGTGCAAAGTTTATGACCGTCGTATTTTTTTGCGAAAGCGTGCTTGTACGACTTCCCATGGGCTAATAAGACGGGAAATACCAGTATTTTGAATTTTCGAGACGGTGCACAAAAAATCGATCGAAACTCGACTCTGCGCAAGGTTTATGACCGTCGCGTTTTTTCGTGAAACCATACTCATACGACTTACCATGGGCTAATAATTCGAGAATGGCCAGTATTTTGAATTTCCGAGACGATGCACGAAAAACCGATCGAAACTTAACTCGCACGCGACATCGCGCAAAGTTATGACCATCATATTTTTTTGTGAAAGCGTGTTTGTACGACTTTGGGCTAATAAGACGGGAAAGACCAGTATTTTGAATTACCTAGACGGTGCACGAAAAACCGATCGAAACTCGGCTATGCGCAAGGTTTATGACCGTCGCGTTTTTTCGTGAAACCATCCTCATACGACTTGGCTAATACATCGTGAATGGCTAGTATTTTGAATTTCCGAGATGGTGCACGAAAAACCGATCGAAACTCGACTCCGCGCAAAGTTTATGACCGTCGCATTTTTTCGTGAAACCATGCTCATACGACTTACCATGGGCTAATACATCGTGAATGGCCAGTATTTTGAATTTTCGAGACAGTGCATGAAAAACCGATCGAAACTCGACTCTGCGCAAAGTTTATGACCGTCGTGTTTTTTCGTGAAACCATGCTCATACGACTTACCATAGGCAAATACATCGTGAATGGCCAGTATTTTGAATTTCCGAGATGGTGCACGAAAAATCGATCGAAACTCGACTCGCGGGTGACTTCGTGCAAAGTTTATGACCGTCGTATTTTTTTGCGAAAGCGTGCTTGTACGACTTCCCATGGGCTAATAAGACGGGAAAGACCAGTATTTTGAATTTCCCAGACGGTGCACGGAAAACCGATCGAAACTCGACTCTGCGCAAAGTTTATGACCGTCGCATTTTTTCGTGAAACCATGCTCATACGACTCCATATATCGTGAATGGCCAGTATATTGAATTTTCGAGACAGTGCATGTAAAACCGATCGAAACTCGACTCTGCGCAAAGTTTTTGACCGTCATGTTTTTTCGTAAAACCATGCTTATACGACTTACCATGGGCTAATACATCGTGAATGGCCAGTATTTTGAATTTCCGAGATGGTGCACGAAAAACCGATCGAAACTCGACTCGCGCGTGACTTCGTGCAAAGTTTATGACCGTCGTATTTTTTTGCGAAAGCATGCATATATGACTTTCCATTGGCTAATAAGACGGGAATGACCAGTATTTTGAATTTTCGAGACGGTGCACGACTTACCAGTAGTTTCGAAAAACCGATCGAAAATTGACTCGCGCGCGACATCGCGCAAAGTTTATGACCGTCGTATTTTTTTCCAAAGCGTGTTGTATGACTTCCCATGGGCTAATACGACGGGAAAGACCAGTATTTTGAATTTCCGAGACGGTGCACGAAAAACCGATCGAAACTCGACTACGCGTAAAGTTTATGACCGTCGCATTTTTTCGTCAAACCATGCTCATACGACTTACTATGGGCTAATACATCGTGAATTACCAGTATTTTGAATTTCTGAAATGGTGCACGAAAAACCGATCGAAACTCGACTCGCGCGCGACTTTGTGCAAAGTTTATGACCGTCGTATTTTTTTGCGAAAGCGTGCTTGTACGACTTCCCATGGGCTAATAAGACGGGAAAGACCAGTATTTTGAATTTCCGAGACGGTGCACCAAAAACCGATCGAAACTCGACTCTGCGCAAAGTTTATGACCGTCGCATTTTTTCGTGATACCATGCTCATACGACTTACCATGGGCTAATACTTCGAGAATGGCCAGTATTGTAAATTTCCGAGACGGTGAACGAAAAACCGATCGAAACTTGACTCGCGCGCGACATCGCGCAAAGTTGATGACGGTCGTATTTTTTTGCGAAAGCGTGCTTGTACGACTTCCCATGAGCTAATAAGACGGGAAAGACCAGTATTTTGAATTTCCGAGACGGTGCACGAAAAACCGATCGAAACTCGACTCTGGGCAAAGTTTATGACCGTCGCGTTTTTTCTTGAAACCATGCTCATACGACTTACCATGGTCTAATACATCGTGAATGGCCTGTATTTTGAATTTTTGATACGGTGCACGAAAAACCGATCGAAACTCGACTCTGCGCAATGTTTATGACCGTCGCATTTTTTCGTGAAACCATGCTCATACGACTTACCATGTGCTAATACTTCGAGAATGGCCAGTATTTTCAATTTCCGAGACGGTGCACGAAAAACCGATCGAAACTTATCTGGCGCGCGACTACGTGCAAAGTTTATGACCGTCGTATTTTTTTGCGAAAGCGTGCTTGTACGACTTCCCATGGGCTAATAAGACGGGAAATACCAGTATTTTGAATTTTCGAGACGGTGCACGAAAAACCGATCGAAACTCGACTCTGCGCAAAGTTTATGACCGTCGCGTTTTTTCGTGAAACCATGCTCATACGACTTACTATGGGCTAATAAATCGTGAATGAACAGTATTTTGAATTTTCGGGACGGTGCACGAAAAACCGATCGAAACTCGACACTTCGCAAAGTTTATGACCGTCGCGTTTTTTCGTGAAACCATGCTCATACGACTTACCATGGGCTAATACATCGTGAATGGCCTGTATTTTGAATTTCCGAGACGGTGCACGAAAAACCGATCGAAACTCGACACTTCGCAAAGTTTATGACCGTCGCGTTTTTTCGTGAAACCATGCTCATACGACTTACCATGGGCTAATACATCGTGAATGGCCAGTATTTTGAATTTCCGAGATCGTGCACGAAAAACCGATCGAAACTCAACTCTGCGCAAAGTTTATGACCGTCGTATTTTTTCGTGAAACCATGCTCATACGACTTACCATGGGCTAATACATCGTGAATGGCCAGTATTTTGAATTTTTGAGATGGAGCACGAAAAACCGATAGAAACTCGACTCGCGCGTGACTTCGTACAAAGTTTATGACCGTCGTATTTTTTTGCGAAAGCGTGCTTGTACGACTTCCCATGGGCTAATAAGACGGGAAAGACCTGTATTTTGAATTTCCAAGACAGTGCACGAAAAACCGATCGAAACTCGACTCTGCGCAAAGTTTATGACCGTCGTGTTTTTTCGTGAAACCATGCTCATACGACTTACCATGGGCTAATACATCGTGAATGGCCAGTATTTTGAATTTCCGAGATGGTGCACGAAAAACTGATCGAAACTCGACTCGCGCGCGACTTCGTGCAAAGTTTATGACCGTCGTATTTTTTTGCGAAAGCGTGCTTGTACTACTTTTAATGGGCTAATAAGACGGGAAAGACCAGTATTTTGAATTTCCGAGACGGTGCACGAAAAACCGATCGAAACTCGACTCTGCGCAAAGTTTATGACCGTCGCATTTTTTCGTGATACCATGGTCATACGACTAACCAAGGGCTAATACATCGTGAATGGCCAGTATTTTGAATTTCTGAGATGGTGCACGAAAAACCGATCGAAACTCGACTCGCGCGCGACTTCGTGCAAAGTTTATGAACGTCGTATTTTTTTGCCAAAGCGTGCTTGTACGACTGACTTCCCATGGGCTAATAAGACGGGAAAGACCAGTATTTTGAATTTCTGAGACGGTGCTCGAAAAACCGATCGAAACTCGACTCTACGCAAAGTTTATAACCGTCGCGTTTTTTTCATGAAACCATGCTCATTCGACTTACCATGGACTAATACATCGTGAATGACCTGTATTTTGAATTTCCGATACGGTGCACGAAAAAACGATCGAAACTCGACTCTGCGCAAAGTTTATGACCGTCGCATTTTTTCGTGAAACCATGCTCATACGACTTACCATGGGCAAATACATCGTGAATGGCCTGTATTTTGAATTTCCGAGACGGTGCACGAAAAACCGATCGAAACTCGACACTTCGCAAAGTTTATGACCGTCACGTTTTTTCATGAAACCATGCTCATACGACTTACCATGGGCTAATACATCGTGAATGACCAGTATTTTGAATTTCCGGGACTGCATGAAAAACCGATCGAAACTCGACTCTGCGCAAAGTTTATGATCGTCGTATTTTTTCGTGAAACCATGCTCATACGACTTACCATGGGCTAATACATCGTGAATGGCCAGTATTTTAAATTTCTGAGATGGTGCACGAAAAACCGATCGAAACTCGACTCGCACGTGACTTCGTGCAAAGTTTATGACCGTCGAATTTTTTGCGAAAGCGTGCTTGTACGACTGACTTCCCATGGGCTAATAAGACGGGAAAGACCAGTATTTTGAATTTCCGAGACGGAGCACGAAAAACCGATCGAAACTCGACTCTGCGCAAAGTTTATGACAGTCGCATTTTTCGTGATACCATGCTCATACGACTTACCATGTGCTAATACTTCGAGAATGGCCAGTATTTTGAATTTCCGAGACGGTGCACGAAAAATTGATCGAAACTTGATTCGCGCACGACATCGCGCAAAGTTTATGACCGTTGTATTTTTTTGCGAAAGCGTGCTTGTACGACTTCCCATGGGCTAATAAGACGGGAAAGACCTGTATTATGAATTTCCGAGACGGTGCACGAAAAACCGATCGAAACTCGACTCTGCGCAAAGTTGATGACCGTCGCGTTTTTTCGTGAAACCATGCTCATACGACTTACCATGGGCTAATACATCATGAATGGCCAGTATTTTGAATTTCCGAGATGGTGCACGAAAAACCGATCGAAACTCGACTCGCGCTCGACTTCGTGCAAAGTATATGACCGTCGTATTTTTTTGCGAAAGCGTGCTTGTCCGACTTCCCATGGGCTAATAAGACGGGAAAGATCAGTATTTTGAATTTCCGAGACGGTGCACAAAAAACCGATCAAAACTCGACTCTGCGCAAAGTTTATGACCGTCGCGTTTTTTCGTGAAATCATGCTCATACGACTTACCATGGGCTAATACATCGTGAATGACCAGTATTTTGAATTTCCGAGATGGTGCACGAAAAACCGATCGAAACTCGACTCGCGTGCGACTTCGTGCAAAGTTTATGACCGTCGTATTTTTTTGCGAAAGCGTGCTTGTACGACTTCCCATGGGACGGAAAAGACCAGTAATTTCAATTTCCGAGACGGTGCACGAAAAACCGATCGAAACTCGACTCTGCGTAAAGTTTATGACCGTCGTGTTTTTTCGTGAAACCATGCTCATACGACTTACTATGGGCTAATACATCGTGAATGGCCTGTATTTTGAATTTCCGAGACGGTGCACGAAAACCGATCGAAACTCGACACTTCACAAAGTTTATGACCGTCGCATTTTTTCGTGAAACCATGCTCATACGACTTACTATGGGCTCATACATCGTGAATGGCCAGTATTTTCAATTTCTGAGACAGTGCATGAAAAACCGATCGAAACTCGACTCAGCGCGCGACGTCGAGCAAAGTTTATGACCGTCGTATTTTTTTGCGAAAGCGTGCTTGTACGACTTCCCATGGGCTAATAAGACGGGAAATACCAGCATTTTGAATTTCCGAGACGGTGCACGAAAAACCGATCGAAACTCGACTCTGTGAAAAGTTTATGACCGTCGTGTTTTTTCGTGAAACCATGCTCATACGACTTACCAAGGGCTAATACATCGTGAATGACCAGTATTTTGAATTTCCAGGATGGAGCACGAAAAACCGATCGAAACTCGACTCGCGCGCGACTTCCTGCAAAGTTTATCACCGTCATATTTTTTTGCGAAAGCGTGCTAGTATGACGTCCCATGGGCTAATAAGATGGGAAAGACCAGTATTTTGAATTTCCGAGACGGTGCACGAAAAACCGATCGAAACTCGACTCTGCGCAAAGTTTATGACCGTCGTTTTTTTTCGTGAAACCATGCTCATACGACTTACCATGGGCTAATACATCGTGAATGGCCAGTATTTTGAAATTCCGAGATGGTGCACGAAAAACCGATCGAAACTCGACTCGCGCGTTACTTCGTGCAAAGTTTATGACCGTCGTATTTTTTTTGCGAAAGCGTGCTTGTACGACTTCCCATGGGCTAATAAGACGGGAAAGACCAGTATTTTAAATTTTTGAGACGGTGCTCGAAAAATCGATCGAAACTCGACTTTGCGCAAAGTTTATGACCGTCGCGTTTTTTCATGAAACCATGCTCATACGACTTACCATTGGCTAATACATCGTGAATGGCCTGTATTTTGAATTTCCGAGACGGTTCACGAAAAATCGAGCGAAACTCGACTCTGCGCAATGTTATGACCGTCGTGTTTTTTCGTGAAACCATGCTCAAACGACTTACCATGGGCTAGCTAATACATCGTGACTAGCCAGTATTTTGAATTTCCGAGATGGTGCACGAAAAACCGATCGAAACTCGACTCGCGCGTGACTTCGTGCAAAGTTTATGACCGTCGTATTTTTTTGCGAAAGCGTGCTTGTACGACTTCCCATGTGCTAATAAGACGGGAAAGACCAGTATTTTGAATTTTCGAGATGGTGCACGAAAAACCGATCGAAACTCGACTCCGCGCAAAGTTTGTGACCGTCGCGTTTTTTCGTGAAACCATGCTCATACGACTTACTATGGGCTAATACATCGTGAATGACCAGTATTTTGAATTTCTGAGATGGTGCACGAAAAACCGATCGAAACTTGACTCGCGCGCGACTTCGTGCAAAGTTTATGACCGTCGTATTTTTTTGCGAAAGCGTGCTTGTACGACTTCCCATGGGCTAATAAGACGGGAAAGACCAGTATTTTGAATTTCCGAGATGGTGCACGAAAAACCGATCGAAACTCGACTCTGCGCAAAGTTTATGACCGTCGCATTTTTTCGTGATACCATGCTCATACGACTTACCATGGGCTAATACTTCGAGAATGGCCAGTATTTTCAATTTCCGAGACGGTGCACGAAAAACCGATCGAAACTTGACTCGCGCGCGACATCGCGCAAAGTGTAAGATAAGTAAAGATAATGTATTTTGTACCGTCGTATTTTTTTGCGAAAGCGTGCTTGTACGACTTCCCATGGGCTAATAAGACGTGAAAGACCAGTATTTTGAATTTCCGAGACGGTGCACGAAAAACCGATCAAAACTTGACTCTGCGCAAAGTTTATGACCGTCGCGTTTTTTTCATGAAACCATGCTCATACGACTTACCATGGTCTAATACATCGTGAATGGCCTGTATTTTGAATTTCTGATACGGTGCACGAAAAACCGATCGAAACTCGACTCTGCGCAAAGTTTATGACCGTCGCGTTTTTTCGTGAAACCATTCTCATACGACTTACCATGGGCTAATACATCGTGAATGGCCAGTATTTTGAATTTCCGAGATGGTGCACGAAAAACCGATCGAAACTCGACTCGCGCGCGACTTCGTGCAAAGTTTATGACCGTCGTATTTTTTTTGCGAAAGCGTGCTTGTACGACTTGCCATGGGCTAATAAGACGGGAAATACTAGTATTTTCAATTTTCGAGACGGTGCACGAAAAATCGATCGAAACTCGACTCTGCGCAAGGTTTATGACCGTCGCATTTTTTCGTGAAACCATGCTCATACGACTTACCATGGGCTAATACATCGTGAATGGCCAGTATTTTGAATTT
Source organism: Ensete ventricosum (assembly GCA_029747655.1). Taxonomy (NCBI): domain Eukaryota; kingdom Viridiplantae; phylum Streptophyta; class Magnoliopsida; order Zingiberales; family Musaceae; genus Ensete; species Ensete ventricosum. Next base: position 27,643,743 of record JAQQAF010000004.1, on the reverse strand, counting down.
CCGAGACAGTGCATGAAAAACCGATCGAAACTCGACTCTGCGCAAAGTTTATGACCGTCGCGTTTTTTCGTGAAACCATGCTCATACGACTTACCATGGGCTAATACATCGTGAATGGCCAGTATTTTGAATTTTCGAGATGGTGCACGAAAAATCGATCGAAACTTGACTCGCGCGCGACATCGCGCAAAGTTTATGACCGTCGTATTTTTTTGTGAAAGCGTGCTTGTACGACTTCCTACGGGCTAATAAGACGGGAAATACCAGTATTTTGAATTACCTAGACGGTGCACGAAAAACCGATCGAAACTCGACTCTGCGCAAGGTTTATGACCGTCGCATTTTTTCGTGCAACCATGCTCATACGACTTACCATGGCTAATACATCGTGAATGGCCAGTATTTTGAATTTCCGAGATGGTGCACAAAAAACCGATCGAAACTCGACTCGCGCGCGACTTCGTGCATAGTTTATGACCGTCGTATTTTTTTACGAAAGCGTGCTTGTACGACTTCCCATGGGCTAATAAGACGGGAAAGACCAGTATTTTGAATTTCCGAGACGGTGCACGAAAAACCGATCAAAACTCGACTCTGCGCAAAGTTTATGACCGTCGCGTTTTTTCGTGAAATCATGCTCATACGACTTACCATGGGCTAATACATCGTGAATGACCAGTATTTTGAATTTCTGAGATGGTGCACGAAAAACCGATCGAAACTCGACTCGCGCGCGACTTCGTGCAAAGTTTATGACCGTCGTATTTTTTTGCGAAAGCGTGCTTGTACGACTTCCCATGGGCTAATAAGACGGGAAAGACCAGTATTTTGAATTTCCGAGACGGTGCACGAAAAACCGATCGACACTCGACTCTGTGCAAAGTTTATGACCGTAGCGTTTTTTCGTGAAACCATGCTCATACGACTTACTATGGGCTAATACATCGTGAATGACCAGTATTTTGAATTTCCGTGATGGAGCACGAAAAACCGATCGAAACTCGACTCGCGCGCGACTTCGTGCAAATTTTATGACCGTCGTATTTTTTTGCGAAAGCGTGCTTGTACGACTTCCCACGGGCTAATAAGACGGGAAAGACCACTATGTTGAATTTCCGAGACGGTGCAAGAAAAACCGATCGAAACTCGACTCTGCACAAAGTTTATGACCGTCGCATTTTCTCGTGATACCATGCTCATACGATTTACCATGGGCTAATACTTCGAGAATGGCCAGTATTTTGAATTTCCGAGACGGTGCACGAAAAACCGATAGAAACTTGACTCGCGCGCGACATCGCACAATGTTTATGACCGTCGTATTTTTTTGCGAAAGCGAGCTTGTACGACTTCCCATGAGCTAATAAGACGGGAAAGACCAGTATTTTGAATTTCCGAGACAGTGCACGAAAAACCGATCGAAACTCTTTTTTTTTTTTTGGTAAGTAAAGATATTGTATTTTGTAAAAGATTTGTACAAAGAAGCTTTGTCTACACAAGCCATAAACTAAAGCCTGAAGTCTCTTAGTGTAGTCGAGAAGATTGCACCCACCTAAAGAAGGTGAAATGGGCACGCTTCATCAAACTCATCTCCAAGAGTAGCATAAGGAAGTTAATAAATAATAAAATGCAATAGCTAGACTGTTCTGGACTACTTGTGGATACATCACAAAATATAAGCTTTGCCCCATATAATACATTACAATCTTCATCATTATTCGAGTGATTCTTGACGAATGGAAAAATTGAATCTTGTGAAAATATCTTTCTCTCTTCTTGTTAGGTGCTCTGTATTCAATTCTTGCTCCATACATGATCGTGAGTCCTGAAGAATCTCTATCAGAATTTGAGCTTTGTTCATGTTGTGACACTCAAAAATTCTGCCACACCTCTCCTTCCAAATCCACCAAATAGCACATCTGAATATAATTCGTGCTAGTTGTGTAAGAGGCCCCTTTCTTGAGAAGCTTTGCATAAGCATTTCTAATTCATGATGCAAGTTTGGCCGTGGTAGCCTTTGAAAATCAAATCGCTTCAAGATCTCCTTCCATATCCAAGATGAATAATCACAAGCAAAGTAGAGATGGTCAACACTTTCTTCATTTTGCATACACAAAGAGCACCGATTTACAATATAAATACCTCTTCGCTGCATATTGTCCATCGTAGGAAGTTTGCCGAGAAGGGCCTGCCATGTACATAAGGAATGTCGCTGTGAGCATGGACTATCCCATGTCCAACTACTTTGGATCCACTTGTTGTTTCGTCGTCTAATTTGGTTCCATGCAGATGTAGCACTAAATTTACCGTTATCATGAAGCCAAATAAGCATATCTGAAGAGTTATTCTTGATTGTAATAGCCCTAATAGTTGGCCAAAGTAATAACATGTCAGGGGAGGTAGGGTTGGGAAGACACCAAGTACCATTGTTAATGAATTAAGAAACCTTCCAGTCTTTGGGAGCCCCCAGATCCTGTCGTACTCTATCACCAAATATCTGAAATATGCTTTTCCCATTCACCCAAGGATCATACCACATATTAATATTGGTTCCAGAAGAAATCACATAAGAAATATTGTTACGTAGCCATCGCCTTGCCTTCAGAATTCCTTTCCAAGCAGCAGAATGAGATGTTTTTGCAGATGTTTCCCAGATTGATTCCTTGGTTAGGTACCTAGCAAAAACCCATTGTGACCATAAGGAAGACTTGTTTTGTAAAATATCCCATAATTGCTTTACCATACAAGCTTTATTCCAATCTCTAATATGTCGAAGATTCAGCCCCCCTTCATCCTTCGGTTTGCAAATGCTGTCCCAATTCACCATGTGCATTGCCTTACCATCTGTGCCATTCCAAAAGAAGTTCATAAGTAATTTATCAATATCATGGAGAAGCCCGGCTGGTAGAAGGAATGCATGAGACCAATAAATAGAATAAGAGGTCAACACAGATCGAATAAGTTCAAGTCGTCCAGCTTTAGAAAGAAGCCTATTTTTCCAAGAGGAAATTCTGTTCTTAATTTTTTGTATGATAGGCTGACAGGAGGCTTTGTTGATTCCAGTGGATATAAGTGGGAGACCCAAGTAAGGAACCGGTAAATTTCCTTCAGCAACTCCCAATGTTTGAGCAATATGATCCTTATTGTCAATGCAAGCACCCACATATACTTTGCTCTTTGCATGGTTTAGCTTAAGACCAGAAACTTTACCAAATTCATTAAGAATATCTGCCAGATTACTCACAGAAACTGGATCATCTCGAAGGAAGATAATAAGGTCGTCGGCAAATGTTATGTGAGAGATATAAACAGAACCATAATGTGGTACCTTAATTTTGCCATTGGAAACAGCCTCTTCTAACATACAACTGAGCCCTTCCATTGCAATGGTAAAAAGATAAGGAGATAGTGGATCACCTTGCCGAATGCCATTCTTACTCCCAAAGAAGCCAATAGGTGAACCATTAAAGAGAATTGAAAATTTTGGAGTTTCCAAGCAACATTGAATCCATTTAACCCAGTGCTGAGGGAAGCCCATATTATGGAGCATCATGTAAATAAAATCCCTATTGACTGAGTCAAAGGCCTTTCGTAAATCAGCTTTAAAACAGATCTTTTTCCCTCTTGTTTTAGAATGTAGATCCTTAACCAAATCATTAGCAAGCAGGACATTATGATGGATACTCCTCCCTTTAAGAAAAGCAGCCTGATTAGGACTAATGACCTTATTCATGACCTTTTGTAGTCTATCTGCCAGCAACTTAGAGATAACCTTATAAATAAAGTTGCACAGTGAAATAGGACGGTAGTTCTCCAATGAATCGGCTCCATCATTTTTAGGCACTAAAGAAATAAAAGTGCAATTCATTTCTTTCAGAATGTGACCAGAGGAGAAAAAATGTCGACAAGCTTTTATGACATCGTTGCCTACAATAGCCCATGCAATTTGATAAAACTCAGCTGGAAATCCATCTGGACCAGGGCTTTTGTGCTTCGGGGACTTAAAAACAACTTTCACAATTTCATCATCCGTTATTGGGGCATTAAGATGAGAGAGGGCTTCAGAATCAAGTCGTCTTGTAGGCCCAACATGAATACTAACTATTAGGCTGCTGTTCCTGATTGAGTAAGGAATAAAAAAATTGCTTGGTGTAATTTTTAACCTCATCCAGATCCTCAATGAGATTACCATCTATACCTTTGCATTTTTTGATGCGATTAGTAGCCCTTCTGGTAGCAATAGCAGCATAGAAGAACTTCGTATTAGAATCCCCTAGAGTAAGCCAATGCTGTCGTGACTTCTGTTTCAAAAAGCATTCCTCCTGCTTCAAAGCTTGCATAAAGTTATTTCTAGCAGCAGCCTCTTTGTATATAAGATTCGCATCCAGAGGTTGAAGATTTAGCTCGCTTTGCACAGCCATAAGTTCTTTCTTGCATAACTGAACTCTGTCGTTGATATTTCCAAATGTAGTTGAATTCCACTTCTTCAGTGCTGCTTTGCATGCTTTTAGTTTTTGACATAGGATGTAAGGGGGAGAACCAAATACATTAATGTCCCAAGCTGACTTAATAACTTCGAGGAACTTTGGGTGAGAACTCCACATATTAAAAAATCTAAAAGGTTTCTTGACTCTTGGTAGTGTTTTATCTGCATGTATATGCATAATAGAGTGATCCAAAAATAACTTAGCACCGTACTCAAGAAGTGAATCTGGGAAAACTGCTAACCATTCCTGATTAATCAAACATCTGTCAAGTCGAGCCATAATTTTTCTTTCAGCAGTACTTTGATTGTTCCATGAGAACCAATCACCTACAGATTTCATGTCAATCAATGCAGCAGTATCTATACAATCATTAAAATGTTGAAGCTGACATTCGGAAAGCACTCTACCCCCCACTTTCTCATTTGTGTATCTGACAGTATTAAAGTCACCGAGAACAACCCAAGGTACTGTAGGATAACTATTTGCAATGCTAACCAGATCACGCCATAGAGCATTCCTGTCAGACATACTGTTAGATGCATAAATACCGGTAATATTGAATTGACATCCAGTCTGTTTATCCTCTGCCTTAAGATGAATGAATTGATTAGTAGCAGAAATAAACCAAGCAGTAACAAGATTAGGATGCCATAAGACCCAAACTCGACCATAAGTATCCTGAGAATCATTAGTAAAAAGTTCTGCCTCAGGCCATATTAAATTCTTCTGAACTTGAACACGATGAGGTTTAATTTTTGTTTCCACAAGAATCACAATGTCACATGCAGCAGATCGGATTATTCTATTGAGCTCCCGACATTTCTCAGTCTTATTAAGTCCACGAACATTCCAACAGCTTATTTTCATCAATACTAGATAGAAGGAAGAGCATGCGATTTTGGGAGGACACTACCATCCTTTTTCTTATCCTTTGATTTTGCATGGTCCTCTCGCATAATATCTTTACCCTTTAATCCTTTATTTCTATATTTATCCACCTCATCCACAGCTTGCAAATGTTTAAATTTTTGCGTACCTTGAGGCAAGGAGTCCTGAATAGCGGGATGTGTCGAAGAGCGATGAGTTTGGTGAGTTGCAATGTCTTGGTTCCCAAGAGGTTGTTGAAATGAAATTTCCTGATTATCTGAAGGAGTGATTCGTGAAGGCGAGGTTGTTATTGGGGAGTGAGAACCTTGGGAAGCTCCTGCAGTGAAATTCTCTGATATAATAGGTAAAGATGGAAGTCCTGACTTGTCTTTCTCTTGTTCGTGTCGCTGCCCCAACGAGTCAGAGTGTTCAATCATCTTCTCCGCCATCACCACTGTTGGCACTGGAGTATCAGTGCTTGGATTAGTGGTAGTGACCCCATTCTGTGGCTCTTGGCGTGGTCGGTAGACCTGTGTGATTTTTTGTGAAGGCTGTTGGCAGCCACCATTTACATGTCCAAAAGATAGACAAACCTTGCATCGTTGTGGCTTCCAAGAATATGAGACTTTCACCTTTCGGGTGCTCCCATCAAGATCACGGTAAGAAACATCATTCGGCAGTTCCTCATCAGAAGAAACCATTACACAAGCTCTGGCAAAGGTCAATCTCGTTTGCGAAGCTGTTGCCTTATCAAGATACAATGGTTGTCCCAGGGTGCTGCAAAGCTTTGCAATAAAACGACGACCCCAGAGATGTAGTGGAAGTCCATGGAAAGAAACCCATATTGGGATAGACTGTAGACTGTCTAACTCCAATCTCACATCAGGTGCCCAGCGTCGTAGTATCATTGGATGACCACGGATAGTCCAAAATCCTTCAAGGACCCGTTGTAAATCTTCTTCCGAATAAAGGCTGCATACAAAGAATCCGGTCTCCAACATATGAAGATCAAATGTTGATATTCCCCATCGAGTTCTGATGTATGAGGATAGTGGGAAAAAGGATGTTCTTAGTCCAACAACGTAGCCCACAATTGCCATTGACCATGTCTCAATTAGTTCGTCGGAATCAATAGCCTCATACACAGCAATCTTCTGGTCAGCCTGTACTTCTGGAGCAAAAAAGTCCAGTCGAAGATCCGGACTACCCACTGGAGCCTTGAAGAGGCTACTCCAAGGCTTCGGATCTCGGGAAATAGGAGCTGGAGGTCGTGATCTAGATCGTGAACGACCTCGGGCCTGGTTCATTGAAGGAGCATCCCGTCGAGAAGAAGAAATCAGCGGTGGAACATCCTGGTGTGAAACCGGCCTAAGCTGCTGGGGAGGAACCAGCGGCTGTTGGAGAGGAGCAACCCCCTCCCGCGGTGAAGTAACCAGCGGCTGAGGAACAACCCTCTCCCGCTGTGACTGCTGGAGAGGGGCGTTCTGCTGTGAAGCAATCAGCCGCTGGGAAGAAGCCAGCGGAGGAGCATCCCGCTGGAACAGAGGATGCGAAGCAAAGTGCCGCGTCCGGCACTCTTTCGTGAAACCATGCTCATACGACTTACCATGGGATAATACATCGTGAATGGCCAGTATTTTGAATTTCCGAGATGGTGCACGAAAAACCGATCGAAACTCGACTTGCGCGTGACTTCGTGCAAAGTTTATGACCGTCGTATTTTTTTGCGAAAGCGTGCTTGTACGAATTCCCATGGGCTAATAAGACGGGAAAGACCAGTATTTTGAATTTTCGAGACGGTGCATGAAAATCCGATCGAAACTCGACTCTGCGCAAAGTTTATGACCGTCGTGTTTTTTTCATGAAACCATGCTCATACGACTTACCATGGTCTAATACATCGTGAATGGCCTGTATTTTGAATTTCTGATTCGGTGCACGAAAAACCGATCGAAACTCGACTCTGCGCAAAGTTTATGACCGTCGCGTTTTTTCGTGAAACCATGCTCATACGACTTACCATGGGCTAATACATCGTGAATGGCCAGTATTTTGAATTTCCGAGATGGTGCACGAAAAACCGATCGAAACTCGACTCGCGCGCGACTTCGTGCAAAGTTTATGACCGTCGTATTTTTTTTGCGAAAGCGTGCTTGTACGACTTCCCATGGGCTAATAAGACGGGAAATACCAGTATTTTGAATTTTTGAGACGGTGCACGAAAAACCGATTGAAACTCGACTCTGCGCAAGGTTTATGACCGTCGCGTTTTTTCGTGAAACCATGCTCATACGACTTACCATGGGCTAATACAACGTGAATGGCCAGTATTTTGAATTTCCGAGATGTTGCACGAAAAACCGATCGAAACTCGACTCGCGCGCGACTTCGTGCTAAGTTTATGACCGTCGTATTTTTTTGCGAAAGCGTGCATGTACGACTTCCCATGGGCTAATAAGACGGGAAAGACCAGTATTTTGAATTTCCGAGACGGTGCACGAAAAATCGATCGAAACTCGACTCTGCGCAAAGTTTATGACCGTCGCGTTTTTTCGTGAAACCATGCTCATACGACTTACTATGGGCTAATATATCGTGAATGAACAGTATTTTGAATTTCCGGGACGGTGCACGAAAAACCGATCGAAACTCGACACTTCGCAAAGTTTATGACCGTCGCGTTTTTTCATGAAACCTTGCTCATACGACTTACCATGGGCTAATACATCGTGAATGGCCTGTATTTTGAATTTCCGAGACGGTGCACGAAAAACCGATCGAAACTCGACACTTCGCAAAGTTTATGACCGTCGCGTTTTTTCGTGAAACCATGCTCATACGACTTTCCATGGGCTAATACATCGTGAATGGCCAGTATTTTGAATTTCCGAGACCGTGCACGAAAAATAGATCGAAACTCGACTCTGCGCAAAGTTTATGACCGTCGTGTTTTTTCGTGAAACCATGCTCATACGACTTACCATGGGCTAATACATCGTGAATGGCCAGTATTTTGAATTTCCGAGATGGTGCACGAAAAATCGATAGAAACTCGACTCGCGCGTGACTTCGTGCAAAGCTTATGACCGTCGTATTTTTTTGCGAAAGCGTGCTTGTACGACTTCCCATGGGCTAATAAGACGGGAAAGACCTGTATTTTGAATTTCCGAGATGGTGCACGAAAAACCGATCGAAACTCGACACTTCGCAAAGTTTATGACCGTCGCATTTTTTCGTGAAACCATGCTCATACGACTTACCATGGGCTAATACATCGTGAATGGCCAGTATTTTGAATTTCCGAGAAGGTGCACGAAAAACCAATCGAAACTCGACTCGCGCGCGACTTCGTGCAAAGTTTATGACCGTCGTATTTTTTTGTGAAAGCATGCTTGTACGACTTCCCATGGGCTAATAAGACGGAAAAGACCAGTAATTTCAATTTCCGAGACGGTGCACGAAAAACCGATCGAAACTCGACTCTGCGCAAAGTTTATGACCGTCGCGTTTTTTCGTGAAACCATGCTCATACGACTTACCATGGGCTAATACATCGTGAATGGCCTGTATTTTGAATTTCCGAGACGGTGCACGAAAAACCGATCGAAACTCGACACTTCGCAAAGTTTATGACCGTCGCGTTTTTTCGTGAAACCATGCTCACTCATACGACATACAATGGGCTAATACATCGTGAATGGCCAGTATTTTGAATTTCCGAGAAGGTGCACGAAAAACCAATCGAAACTCGACTCGCGTGCGACTTCGTGCAAAGTTTATGACCGTCGTATTTTTTTGCGAAAGCGTGCTTGTCCGACTTTCCATGGGCTAATAAGACGGGAAAAACCAGTATTTTGAATTTTTGAGACGGTGCATGAAAAACCGATCAAAACTCGACTCTGCGCAAAGTTTATGATCGTCGCGTTTTTTCGTGAAACCATGCTCATACGACTTACCATGGGCTAATACATCGTGAATGGCCTGTATTTTGAATTTCCAAGATGGTGCACGAAAAACCGAACGAAACTCGACTCGCGCATGACTTCGTGCAAAGTTTATGACCGTCGTATTTTTTTGCGAAAGCGTGCTTGTACGTCTTCCCATGGGCTAATAAGACGGGAAAGACCAGTATTTTGAATTTTCGAGACGGTGCACGAAAAACCGATCGAAACTCGACTCTGCGCAAGGTTTATGACCGTCGCGTTTTTTCGTGAAACCATGCTCATACGACTTACCATGGGCTAATACATCGTGAATGGCCAGTATTTTGAATTTCCGAGATGGTGCACGAAAAACCGATCGAAACTCGACTCGCGCATGACTTCGTGCAAAGTTTATGACCGTCGTATTTTTTTGCGAAAGCATGCTTGTACGTCTTCCCATGGGCTAATAAGACGGGAAAGACCAGTATTTTGAATTTTCGAGACGTGGTAGCCTTTGAAGATCAAATCGCTTCAAGATCTCCTTCCATATCCAAGATGAATAATCACAAGCAAAGTAGAGATGGTCAACACTTTCTTCCTTTTGCATACACAAAGAGCACCGATTTACAATATAAATACCTCTTCGCTGCATATTGTCCATCGTAGGAAGTTTGCCGAGAAGGGCCTGCCATGTACATAAGGAATGTCGCTGTGAGCATGGACTATCCCATTTCCAACTACTTGGGATCCACTTGTTGTTTCGTCTAATTTGGTTCCATTCAGATGTAGCACTAAATTTACCATTATCATGAAGCCAAATAAGCATATATGAAGAGTTGTTCTTGATTGGAATAGCCCTAATAGTCGGCCAAAGTAATAACATGTCTGGGGAGGTAGGGTTGGGAAGACACCATGTACCATTGTTAATGAATTCAGAAACCTTCCAATCTTTGGGAGCCCCCAGATCCTGTCGTACTCTATCACCAAATATCTGAAATATACTTTTCTCATTCACCCAAGGATCATACCACATTAATATTGGTTCCAGAAGAAATCACATAAGAAATATTGTTACGTAGCCATCTCCTTGCCTTCAGAATTCCTTTCCAAGCAGCAGATTGAGATGTTTTTACAGATGCTTCCCAGATTGTCCTTGGTAAGGTACCTAGCAAAAACCCATTGTGACCATAAAGAAGACTTGTTTTGTAAAATATCCCATAATTGCTTTACCATACAAGCTTTATTCCAATCTCTAATATGTCGAAGATTCAAGCCCCCTTTATCCTTCGGTTTGCAAATATTTTCCCAATTCAGCATATGCATTGCCTTACCATATGTGCCATTCCAAAAGAAGTTCATAAGTAATTTATCAATATCATTGAGAAGCCCGGCTGGTAGAAGGAATGCATGAGACCAATAAATAGAATAAGAGATCAACACTGATCGAATAAGTTCAAGTCGTCCAGCTTTAGAAAGAAGCCTATTTTTCCAAGAGGAAATTCTGTGCTTAATTTTTTGTAGGATAGGCTGACAGGAGACTTTGTTGATTCAAGTGGATATAAGTGGAAGACCCAAGTAAGGAACCGGTAAATTTCCTTCAGCAACTCCCAATGTTTGAGCAATATGATCCTTATTTTCAATGCAAGCACCCACGTATACTTTGCTCTTTCCATGGTTTAGCTTAAGACCATAAACTATACCAAATTCATTAAGAATATCTGCCAGATTACTCACAGAAACTGAATCATCTCGAAGGAAGATAATAAGGTCATCAGCAAATGTTATGTGAGAGATATAAACAGAACCATAATATGGTACCTTAATTTTGCCATTGGAAACAGCCTTTTCTAACATACAACTGAGCCCTTCCATTGCAATCGTAAAAAGATAAGGAGATAGTGGATCGCCTTGCCGAATGCCATTCTTACTCCCGAAGAAGCCAATAGGTGAACCATTAAAGAGAATCGAAAATTCTGGAGTTTCCAAGCAACATTTAATCCATTGAACCCAGTGCTGAGGGAAGCCCATATTATGGAGCATCATGTAAATAAAATGCCTATTGACTGAGTCGATCGAAACTCGACCCTGCGCAAAGTTTATAACCGTCGCCTTTTTTTTTCATGAAACCATGCTCATACGACTTACCATGGTCTAATACATCGTGAATGGCCTGTATTTTGAATTTCTGATACGATGCACGAAAAACCGATCGAAACTCGACTCTGCGCAAAGTTTATGACCGTCGCGTTTTTTCGTGAAACCATGCTCATACGACTTACCATTGGCTAATACATCGTGAATGGCCTGTATTTTGAATTTCCGAGACGGTGCACGAAAAACCGATCGAAACCCGACACTTCGTAAAGTTTATGACCGTCACGTTTCTTCGTGAAACCATGCCCATACGACTTACCATGGGCTAATACATCATGAATGACCAGTATTTTGAATTTCCGGGACTGCATGAAAAACCTATCGAAACTCGACTCTGCGCAAAGTTTATGACCGTCGTGTTTTTTCGTGAAACCATGCTCATACGACTTACCATGGGCTAATACATCGTGAATGGCCAGTATTTTGAATTTCTGAGATGGTGCACGAAAAACCGATCGAAACTCGACTCGCGCGTGACTTCGTGCAAAGTTTATGACGGTCGTATTTTTTTGCGAAAGCGTTCTTGTATGACTTCCCATGGGCTAATAAGACGGGAAAGACCAGTATTTTGAATTTCTGAGATGGTGCACGAAAAATCGATCGAAACTCGACTCGCGCGCGACTTCGTGCAAAGTTTATGACCGTCGTATTTTTTTGCGAATGCGTGCTTGTACGACTTCCCATGGGTTAATAAGACGGGAAAGACCAGTATTTTGAATTTCCGAGACGGAGCACGAAAAACCGATCGAAACCGACTCTGCGCAAAGTTTATGACCGTCGCATTTTTTCGTGATACCATGCTCATACGACTTACCATGTGCTAATACTTCGAGAATGGCCAGTATTTTGAATTTTCGAGACGATGCACGAAAAACCGATCGAAACTTAATTCGCGCGCGACATCGCGCAAAGTTTATGACCGTTGTATTTTTTTGCGAAAGCGTGCTTGTACGACTTCCCATGGGCTAATAAGACGGGAAAGACCAGTATATTGAATTTCCGAGACGGTGCACGAAAAACCGATCAAAACTCGACTCTGCGCAAAGTTTATGACCGTCGCATTTTTTTCATGAAACCATGCTCATACGACTTACCATGGTCTAATACATCGTGAATGGCCTGTATTTTGAATTTCTGATACGGTGCACGAAAAACCGATCGAAAGTCGACTCTGCGCAAAGTTTATGACCGTCGAGTTTTTTCGTTAAACCATGCTCATACGACTTACCATGGGCTAATACATCGTGAATGGCCAGTATTTTGAATTTCTGAGATGGTGCACGAAAAACCGATCGAAACTCGACTCGCGCGCTTCTTGGATTTTAAAATTTACATCTAAAAGATTGAGCCCTATTTTTGTGATACAATGTCTCTCACCCCACTCCCTTGTTTCTTATTTATTATTCAAAGAAAGGGAAGAAAATTCTTTCATAAGAAAATTATCAGGGGGGAGCAAAACTTGTTTGCTTGCATGATATAAATTGCTAGCTTGAATATTCCAAAGTAAGTAAAAATTTGCAAGCTTGCACTTCTCAAACGAGAAGAAATAACTCATTAGCTTTATTTTCTATGTTTTCTTGAAATTTATATAAGATGGATTTGTTGAGCTCATATTCAAAAAATTTAAAATCTTATATCTACAAGATTGAGGTTGAGAGTTAAAAATGCTAAATTATGAAAATATATAAATTGCTGATCTAGATTTCATGATATTAAGCCTTTTGTGATAATGTTTTTGAAAACATTCTCCATGTTTTTATCTTATTGTTTACAAAAACAAAAAGGGGAAAAAATTTGCATGATGTTACCCTACAAATTTATTTGCTACCCTTGCTTGAAATTACATGAGATGTTTTTAAATGCATGAGTAGCTCCTTAATTCTTGAAACTTCTTGAATATCTTGGATCCTTGAGCTTATTTTCGAAATTCATCTCTACAAATTGGAAGCTATACATAATGATGTTTTATAACTCATCCCTTATTTTCTTTCCGTTTTGTTTACAAGAGAAAGAAAATTCTTTATGACTCATATCGTAGTTTTACAAAGGGGGAGCAAAAACTCATATGCTTTAAAATTTGAAGTCCATATTTCATATTTTTGTTGATGACAAAGGGGGAGAATGATAGAACCCTAGGGTTCTATCATGAAGGAGGAAGGTAGAGAGGGTCAGAAAAGGGGATAAATGATCTCTTCGAGGGGATCGGACCTCTTAGATCACTTCGAGGGGATCTGCCTCCTAGGGTTTTGCCTTTTAGCTAAAACTAATAGTTCTCATTGATTGATATCCATAAAAGAGTTTACAACCTTATTTATAGGGCTCTACCAAGAGTCCCACTAATCTTTAACTCTCAACCAACTTGATAAACTCCTAACTAAAAATAATAACTGACTCAATCCCAACTGAAGATAAAAATCACTCAATCCACTCTTCAAATCAGCCTTGTCCTCAAGGCTGAGCAGCATCAAACTTCAGCATCAAATTGAAGATATTTATCACACGTCATAATCTTTTGATCAATTAAATAAGGTATCCACTTTGTATAAGTAATAGGTCGGCCTTCTGGTGCAGCCATCATTGAAGTCTTGTGAGGAAGCCTCTCGATTCAATGGTTACTAGCAGTTGTGATCTTGCTTCCATGTCTTCCTTTGAGGATCACTTGCTTTCCATTAATAAAAAACTTTATAATTAGTTTAGAAATATTCTAGGTGACATCACCTAGGGTTGACAGTCATTCAATTCCAAGCGCTATTTCGATATCCTCCAGTGGTATCAGAAAGAAATCCACCCGTAGTTCTTGGCCCTGTAGCATTAGTTTGATTCTTGAGCACTTACTATTACAAGTTAGAATTCGACTATTAGCAACCTTGACTTCAAATCTGTCACAGTCTTCAATTTGATAGGCCAATCGGTTAGCAAGCCTTTTGTCCATGAAATTGTTAGTGCTACCAGTATTGATTAAAACAGTAACCGGCTGTGGTTTCAAAATTCCCTCGATTTTCATGATTTGCGGGATAGAGTAGCCTCCTATTGCATGTACCGTATGTACGAAAGATCCAATAGCATTGTCGAAATCTGTACCTTCTCGACCAGAGTCCACATCATCATTCTCTAGTACCTCTTTAATTGGTTCTATCATTAGAAGATGACCTTGTTTGCACTGATGTCCTCTACTTTATTTTTCATCACAGTGCTAGCATAACCCTTTTGCTGATCTTTCATAGAGCTCTTCTCTGGTAAGTCTTCGAGGGTTTGGAGTGGAGGGAGGTGGGGCTGTTGGCTTGCTTACTACTGGTTGATTTATACTTTTATATCTGCGATTGTCCCTATTGAGCTTTTCTTCGTGTATACGAGCGAATGATATGGCAGCCATCATGGTATGAGGTTGTCGAGCCTTAATTTAACACCAAATCTCTAGATTAAGCCCTTCAATAAATGTTCCCAGCAGTTGTTTTTCGGACCAGTCTTGGGTTTTGTTTGAGAGGCGCTTAAATCTGCTCTCGTACTCTTGTACGGTAGAGGTCTGACGGATTTTGGTGAGTTGTCCATCCATGTTTTCATACTCCGATGGTCCGAAGCGAATCAAAAGTCCACTTTTGAATTGCTCCCATGAGGGTTCTCCATGAGTATGCTCATACCAATAGTACCACTGGATCGCGTCTCTTTTAAGTTGGATAGAGGCGATCTCCACCTTAGATTCCTTCGGAGTCATGTGAAAATGAAAATATCTTTCAGCATGTGAAATCCAACCAATCGGGTTTCCATCGACTCCATTTGGAACTTTCACCATGTTGAGTTTTCTTGGGACTCTCTGATCGACTTCTTCTAATTTCGCAGAGGAGCTCTTGAAATATGTCTTCCATGCGAGCATCGAAGGCATTAAACCTTGCATCAAGTGTATCATCTATAGTCATTATGTATGATTCTAGATCAGTGATGTTCAGTTCTTTTTCTCCTATCGAGTCAGAGGCATGAGTTTGCATCATAGGGAAGGGGCAACGGTTGCTGTAGAGGGAGATGACGCGACTGGAAGCGACTGCGGCTGCGGCAGCAGATGAGGCAGCAATTGAAGAAGAGGTAGTGGCAGTGTTCCTTCTTGCTGGAGATACTGACAACAAGGAGGGGCAACGGGTTCCGACAAGTAACAGGGTCCGTTGAGGAAGAGGAAGTGGGGGAGCAGCATCGTTGTTGGTGCGGTTGAGACGTAGTGGGAAACAGAGGGCAGTAGTCAGTGACAAAAGTGGAGGAGGGGCCGGTTGGGAAATTGCTGCGAGTGGGGGAGTGAAAAAGGTAGCCGCCGGCAGTCTTGGTGACAAACAAAAGCGCGGCTGGGCAGCGATGGTCGGCGGGTGGTAGTGGCGGCAGGCGGTGGGATCAACAAGGCAGAAGGAATGAAGGAGAGGACAATAGCGGGGCCGACAATTGGCAGCGGCGGCAGGCCGAGTCGAGGAGGCGTAAGAGGATGGTGGCAGCAGCGTCGGTGTGGGCTTTATCTGTGATTGAAGAGGAAGAAAGGGGTTGGCCGACGGCAGGAGCAGGTGCGATGGAGGAGGGCTTGGCTACAGTAGAGGCGATTGCAGCAGAGGGAAGTAAAGGCTGTGGGGTTCGGCGAGGGCTGCGGCAGCGGGAGAGCGTGGCTGGGAGGCAGCAGCAACAACGTTACTATGTGCTTCAACGCTGCGGTAGAGGAGGCAGCGGTGAGGGTCTAGCAACGAGGGCTGCGAGCGGTGGCTATGCGAGGCCGAGGAAGGACAACGATGGCCGGTGGGAGGAGGTTGCGAGCGCATCGATGTTTGGGGCAGCTGTTGCAGCAGGGGAGATGGGGATATGGTGCCGACGACAACAGTAGGGAGGAGAGGAATAGAGGTGGCCGGCGGAGGAAGAGGCGACCGAGGGAGAGGGCAGCGGCGATGTGCGACTGCTGCAGTAGGAGAGGAGGAGAGGAAGAGGGCTGGCAGCAGGTAGGTGGGGAGGAAGAAGGGGGAATGTGCGGGGCCCTTCTTCTTCTTTTTCCCTCTCTCTCTTTTCTTTCTCCCTTTCTTTCTTTTTTTTTTCTTTTTTTTCTTTTTTTGTGGAAGATGAGGAGAAAGGAGGGGTGCTTGTGGCTTCATTTTCTTCTCTTTTGTTTTCTATATAGCAAGATGGTAGATATGACGACGATGGCGACTATGATGACATTGACGATGGTGGTGGCGACGACGACGATGACGAGAGGAGTGACCGCGAAATCACGACAGGAACGTCGTGGATCGCTACTCTAATACCAATTGATAGAACTCTAGGGTTCTATCATGAAGGAGTAAGGTGGACAGGGTAGAAAAGGGGGATAAACGATCTCTTCGAGGGGATCGGGCCTCCTAGATCACTTCGAGGGGATCTGCCTCATAGGGTGTTGCCTTTTGGCTAAAACTAATAGTTCTTATTGATTGATCTTCATAAAAGAGTTTAGAACCTTATTTATAGGGCTCTACCAAGTGTCCCACTAATCTTTGACTCTTAACCAACTTGATAAACGCCTAACTGAAAATAATAACTGACTCAATCCCAACTAAAGATAAAAACCTCTCAATCCACTCATAACTAACTTGATGAGATTCACCCGACCTACAACTAATTCTGGCTAACATGATTCAACCTGAATAGATGGACCTGACTTAGCTAGGGTCCTAACAGAGAAATATACATTGATAACACATAATATTAATGATATACATTGATATGGATATGGATTAATATAGATATGGATTGATTTGATATCTTGGATATGCAAATTTATGTTGAAATTTATATAGAATTTTGATTGCTTGAATTTAAGAGTGTGTGATTCTCTTAAATTTAAGTGGCATGAATTTAGGGGGAGTTAGGATTAACTCCTGTTATCAATTGATTGTCATCATCAAAAAGGGGGAGATTATTGAATCTAAGATTTTGATGATGAAATCAATTGATGGGTTATTGATCTAACATGGATTTTTAGATGTTGATTGATGCAAGATTAACTATGATAGAGAGAATGTGACAATCAGGTTTGGTTAGAGTCAAGTCCATGCATTGGGCCGGGTTCGGACGGTGCAGTTGGGAACTTGTTAGGAGTGCATCGGAAGCTTGCCGAGGGTATCGGGAGTTGCCTGGATGGCGCAAAGGAGTTTGCCAAAAGAAGACTAAGACTCGTCGAAAGATTGTCGGGGGTAGCCGAAAGGCTTGTCAGGAGTTGGGAAGGCCTTGAAGTGGACTTGTAGCTATTATGATTAAAATTAATTAAGTCATAGTTAGCATCATGCAGGTTTAACCACGATGGGAGAAGGAGTTACAGATCAGACATAGACCCAGGATCAAGCTTAGGCATCGGGCTAAGGCTTGGACGATGCGGTGGGAGCTCGCCGGGAGTTCGCTAGGAGATTCGTCGAAGGGATCGGGAAGCTCACTAGGAACATGCCAGGAGATAGATTTCGAAAGGTTGTCGGAATGCGAGAGTGAGGTCATTAAGCTTGGTGGTCATGTTTGATTGTAATCTTCATGTCGTAGGTTAAGAGTGAATCCGATTTGAGTGTGATTTGGAAATCAACTCAAAGAGGCAATCAGGTTCACTATGGGGTTTGATTGAGCTCAGGTTGAGCTCAATTAGTTGACCAAAGAATCGGTCAACATCAGGTTCAAGCCAGAATTTAAAAAGTGGAGGGAACCACTTTTACAAAGATTCCAGCAAGTAGACCATTGGTAAGCGATAGTTGTACTACTGTACCCATGATTCTTGTCGGCTGTCAGTGGTTGACCCGCCCAGGCCTGCGGGTGAACTGCCTGTACTTGGATGTTTCAGATACGGTTAGATTTTGGCTCCGATTTGAAAGCCAATTTGGGGCCTATAAACACTCCAAGTTTTCTTATATTTCATAAAATAATTTTTGGAAAATATATTCTGAGAAAAGATTATGTGAGAATTGTAAGAAAAAGAAAAGGGGTAAGGGAGTAATCAAAGAGTGTAATCTTGTCTCCCTTGTAAGCAAAGTGTAAGGGTTTGGTCTTCACCCAAAGAAGATCGGTAGTGGACACCAGTGTACCTCAAGAAGGAGGACTCGGGAATGGACGTAGGCCGTTGGTGTCGAACCACTATAAAAATTGTGAGTGTTTCCTTGCTTTTATTGCTTAGATATTTTTGTATTGATGCTTTTGATTTAACTCAACTATTTGAAAGCAAAGTTTTCATAATAAGTTCTTTCCTTCAAACGTTGCTTATCTTTTTGGTTTGCTTATTAACTTAGCAACTTTCTTTTAATCACTCACTCATTTCACTAAGAACGAAAAGCTTCAGATTCCCTATCAAAAGTTAAAATTTACACTTGCACTAATTCACCCCCCCCCCCCGCCCCCTTAGTACCTAATGATCCTAACAATCCTAATAGTGATCTTTTTGAGCTCGGTGATCAGCCCATCTAAACTCATCAAAGAGAGTGCGTAATTTAGCATCCATATGCATCTCGAAAGCATCTAATTTGGCTTCGAAAATAAGCCCACCGATGTCATGATGTAAGGATCTTCAACCTGTCAAATAAATCGATGAAGAGTGTAGCTGCAATCTTCAAGTTGAAGGTAGCAAATGGTAGCAATGTCGGGGCTATGGTGGTGAAGTCTCCAAGTGGAGGATGGTAGCTAAGGATAGCAGCAATGGTAGAGGAAGAAGATGGCAACAATAACGTCGGCTGCAGTTCTACGATGATGCTGTAATGTCGTCGAGGCTACGATTTTTTAGGTGGCTAATATATGTCAGAAGATGGCAGCTGAGAGGTCTGAGTTGGAAGGCACCAGTGATGGTGGAGGAAGAATAGGGCAGCATTTACATCGGCTGCGGCTGTGCTGTGACTTCGTGGCTGCAGGTGGCATTGGTTGTACTAAGGGTGCGGTTGCAATAAGAGGAAGACGAGGCAGCAATGTGCGTGGCTGTTCTGGAGGAGGGCAGTGGTGGTATGGAGTGAGAGACTGCTATTGGTCATGTTCAATTTGTTGCTGGCCGCAATCAAGATAGTTGGCAGTGAAAGATTGCAGCAGGCTGCGATATAGATAGATTGTAGCAAAAGATCGCTGCTGGTAGCTTTTTACCGCAAAGTATCGCTATTGGCTGCAATCAAGGAGGATGGCAGCCAGAGGTCACTGTTGGCAGCATTGTGCAGTGAGGGATCCCTACTGGACGTGATCAAGTTGCTGCTGGTTATGATCAAGGTAGATGGCAGCAAAAGATGCGTGCTGTGGTTGAAGGGATAAGGGAGATTGGGTGGTTGTTTTGGGTGTGGATTTGGGCTGTAGTTTTGTGGAGTTTTGGCTATATCTGGTGTGGTTTCAGGGTTGTGATAGCAGTAGATGAAGGTTAGGAAAGGGTTTTGGATTTGGGATAGATGGCAGTAGAGGTTTTATAGGGATCGGTGGGGGTATTGTCACGGGCTTAGCTGAATTTGCCTAAGCCGTGCGGCACCCTTACTGGAATGCCCAAAGCGTTATCTGTCCGCATAGGGTCAGCCCTCTTACAACCTCTTAAGGTCCCGTAGGACCTGCAAAGAAGAAGTTGATTAGCTTGGGAGCGAGCGACAGACACGTCCCGGCGTCTCGCAAAGCGGAAAGCTATACAAGCAATTTGTCGAACACCTTGAGTGTAGCTGAGAAAAGAGAGAGAGAGCGAAATAGGACTTTGGAGGGTTGTAGGAACGGTCATAAGTCCGCAAACAACGGTTCCCAAGGTATCGGACGCAAGACAAGTTCAATTGCTGATGAACGCCTACGCCCGACATATACCCGGAGCCCCATCCAGCCCGGTGCCACTCGGGGGGTTCCAAGGTGCTGAAATGGCTGACATTTCGCACCGCTCAGAAAGGTTACCGTGGCACACGAAAAAGACCCAAAAACATGGCTGTTTTGGGCTGTTTTGGCTCTGTGCAGCGAACGACCGTTCTGCAGCCTTCTACACTACTTTCGCTCACATTTCTTAGGTAAAAACACATAAACTCAAGGCAAAACAAGCTGCCAAACATATGTACAAGCAAGAAAAAGCAACGAACGGTTCACGGAGAAGATGTTGCGGTTGAGCGATGTTCGTTCGTGACATTCTCCCCCACTTAAACTATCGACGCCCTCGTCGATGCTTGTTGGTAGGCTTTGACGCGAGCTTCTTCATGTCGGAGGGCATCTTCTGGCTCCCAACTGGCTTCTGTTTGAGGAAGCTTTTGCCACTTCACCAAGTACTCATTTTGCTGTGCTCCATTGGGTAGCTTTTGCCACTTCCCAACTGGCTTCTGTTACCATCTTCGGCCAATAGAAGGCCCTCTCCACGAGAGTCATTGTTCGGTGGATACCCGGATGTCCAGCCCAAAGGGAATCGTGACACTTTTTTAGGAGTTCACGCCTCAAGTTATCCGCTCGCGGAACATAAACTATGTTCCCCTTGGTATATATGAGTCCCTCCTGGACCTAAAATCGTCGTGCCTTGCCCTCTTTGATGAGTTGCATCAGAGTTACTGCTTGAGGATCTCGGTACAGTCCATCCCTGATCCTGGAAAGGAAGTTGGAGCGCAATTGACTTGCTTGGCCTCCGCCCTCCAACTGTATAGCATTCACTAGCTCCACTTTCCGACTCAATGCATCGACCACGACATTTGCTTTTCCGGGCTTGTACTCCATTACCATGTCGAACTCAGCCAAGAAGTCCTGCCATCGTGCTTGCTTTGGGGAGAGTTTCTTTTGAGTTTGGAAGTAACTCAATGCGACATTGTCTGTCCTTAGCACAAATGGTGCTCCCAGAAGGTAGTGTTGCCACACTCGTAGACAGTGGACCACCGCTGTCATCTCCTTCTCATGCACAGGATATCGTCGCTCGGTCTCGTTGAGCATGCGACTCTCGTAGGCCACCGGATGACCCTCCTGCATAAGAACTCCTCCAATAGCAAAATCATAAGCATCTGTATGGACTTCAAAAGACTTTCCATAGTCTGGTAATCTGAGTACAGGTTCCTCCAACACAGCAGTCTTTAGGTCTTGAAATGCCACCTCAAATTTATCCGACCATCTCCAGGACTGCTCCTTCTTTAGCAACTCCGTCAACGGAGCTGCGCGCTTCAAATACCCAACTTTGAAGCACCGATAATAGTTGACGAACCCAAGGAAGGATCTCAACTCTAGCACCTTCTTTGGTGTTCGCCAGTCCACCACAGCTTGCACCTTAGACTGGTCCATTCAGATGGAACCATGGCCGACTCGATGCCCCCAAGAATAAAATCTTCGTTTGGGCGAAATAGCACTTTTCCCTCTTCACAAACAAGGTGTTCTCCCTGAGAACTTTGAAAATTGTTCGGAGGTGTCTAAAATGCTCCTCAAGTGTTTGGCTATAGACGACGATATCATCTAAGTAGACACGACCACAAACTTGTCCAGATACTCCTTGAACAGCTGGTTCATTAGAGTGCAAAATATGGCCGGAGCATTGGTTAAGCCGAAAAGCATCACCAAGAACTCGAATGCTCCATACCTGGTCACACAGGTAGTCTTTGCCTCATCACCTTCTGCAATGCGCACTTGCCAATACCCCGATCGAAGGTCAAGTTTGGAGTACTTTGTCTTGCCCAATTGATCGAACAAGTCCGCGATGAGCGGGATAGGGTACTTGTTCTTCACCGTCATCTTGTTAAGAGCTCGATAATCAATGCATAATCGTAGACTCCCATCTTGTTTCTTCTGAAAGAGGACTGGAGCTCCGAAAGGTGCTTTGGAACTGCGGATGATACCACCGCTTAGCAGTTCATCTAACTGCTTCCTCAATTTCGCCAACTCTGGAGGGCCCATGCGGTATGGTGATCTTACTGGAGGCTTAATTCCCGGCTCCAGCTCAATCCGATGATCCACGCCTCTGCGTGGTGGTAGAGTTCTCGGCAACTCTATTGGCATCACATCCGGGAACTCCTTTAGGATGTTCGCCACAATAGCAGGTTCTTGAATGGCTTCCCCACCATCAGGTGTCTCTAGCTTCATAGCCGCTATAAAGGTTGATTCACCTTTTCGTACCCCTTTCTTTAATTGTAAAGCCGATATTTGTTGTAGGTCCTTGGTTCCTCCCCGAGAAACTGGAACCATGCAGGGATCGTCACCTCCCATTAGACACAAGAAGTTCAGGAACGGTACTGGCACCAACTTCGCTGCGTGTATAAACTCCATTCCGAGAATCACTTGGAAGTCATCTAGTGGCACTGCCATCAAGTTTATGCTCCCGCTCCATGTCCCGATCTTGATGGGGATCCCTTTCGCTTGTCCGGAGATCCGCTTGGCCTCCGAATTCACCGCCTTCATACGACTTGGGCTCTTCTCCAAGAGTAATCCAAGTCGCTTAGCTTCACGATCGGCAATAAAATTGAGGATCGCGCCCATGTCCACCATTGCACTGGTTGTTCGGCCATTAAGCTTGATGTCCACATACATCAACTCGTTGTTTCCTACCTTCAGTGGCTTTGCCTTTGTGTTCTCCCCCACTTGACCCCGCAACGCATTCAACAAACGCATTGCTCCCATCCTGGGTCCTTGCGACGCCTCACTGTCGCTACTAGAGTCAGAACTGCTCGAACTAAGGGCGATAGCTTTGCCCTTGTCTGACTTACGGGATAGAACCGATGCTGTTAAAGCATTGAGTGCCTGTTTTTGTGGGCACTCTCTCACTTTGTGTGGTCCTCCACACAAGAAGCATCCACTAGACTTTGGGACTCTACCTCTTGAGCCTAGTCCCTTATGGAAATTCTTCTTCTTTTGCTTGCCCCGAGACTCCTTCGCTCGAGAGTGTTTAGATGGGCGATTTCCCGAAGAGTGTTTCTTCTTTTTCAAATCCTCCGAAGAAACAAAGTCAGTCAGCCTTTCCGCGGCTGCAATTGCCCCGACTACGTCGGTGACATTCCTCCGATGTAGTTCTTGTTGTGCCCATGGTTTCAAGCCATCGAGGAAGCTGAATAGGTTATCTTTCTCAGACATGTCCCGAATATCCAGCATCAGTGCTGAAAATTCTTTCACATAGTCTCGGATTGTTGTACTCTGGCGGAGTTGTCTCAGTTCCCTTCTTGCGACAAACTCTGTGTTCTCGGGCAAGAACTGAGTTCTCAACTCTCGCTTCAAGTCTCCCCATGTATCCACTCGACATCGGCCTTGTTAGATCTCTTCCCAACGGGTCCGCCACCAAAGTTTTTCATCCCCATTCAGATACATTGTTGCTATCGCAACTTTGGTTTCTTCAGAATCGAGCCCTGTAGCACGAAAATACTGTTCCATGTCGAACAAGAAATTTTTAAGCTCTTTGGCATCCCAAGCACCTCTGTAACACTGCGGCTCCGGTGCTCTGAAGTGTTGTGGTGGCGCATCGCGGGTGTTGTTCCCTCCCGCATCAAGAGTCCTTGTTAACACCATCACCTTAGCCGTGAGTTCCACCACAACTTCATGTAGATGTCGTACGGAATCTTTGGTGCCCTCTATCAGTTGATCAATCAGGGATTCAACATTCTCGATCCAAGTTTCAGCTTCTTCTTGCGAGCTCTCTACCCCAAGCAGCCTTCCTCGGCCTTGGTAGAGTTCCTCCACACTCGCTTCAAGAACATCGAGGCGGGTTTCCGCCATTGTAAGTCTCTCTCTGTGGCTCTTCTTCTCGGTTGGCGCTCCAGATGGCGCCTCCTCCCCTCGAGGAGAATACCCAACTTCACGCTCGTCTTGTTCACTACCGCACTCTTCATAAGGGGCTCCAGCAGTTTGCGAGCGAGTTTGCACTTGCAGCCCACCTGTGGCTGCTTGGAGCAAGGGTCTCGCTTGCCCCATCTTGCTCGATTCACTACGATGTCTCACCATGGCGAAATTGTGAATCTTCTTCGCTGTTCGTATGAATTGCTTGCCTGCTCTGATACCACACTGTCACGGGCTTAGCTGAATTTGCCTAAGCCGTGCGGCACCCTTGCGGCCCTCCTGAAGACTTAGCAGAAATTACCTAAGTCATGGAACGCCCAAAGCGTTATCTGTCCGCACAGGGTCAGCCCTCTTACAACCTCTTAAGGTCCCGTAGGACCTGCAAAGAAGAAGTTGATTAGCTTAGGAGCGAGCGACGGACACGTCCCGGCGTCTCGCAAAGCGGAAAGCTATACAAGCAATTTGTCGAACACCTTGAGTGCAGCTGAGAAAAGAGAGAGAGAGTGAAATAGGACTTTGGAGGGTTGTAGGAACGGTCGCAAGTCCGCAAACGACGGTTCCCAAGGTATCAGACGCAAGACAAGTTCAATTGCCGATGAACCCCTACGCTCAACATATACCCGGAGCCCCATCCAGCCCGGTGCCACCCGGGGGGTTCCAAGGTGCTGAAATGGCTGACATTTCACACCGCTCAGAAAGGTTACTGTGGCACACGAAAAAGACCCAAAAATAGGGCTGTTTTGGCTCTGTGCAGCGAACGACCATTCTGCAGCCTTCTACACTACTTTCGCTCACATTTCTTAGGTAAAAACACATAAACTCAAGGCAAAACAAGCTGCCAAACATATGTACAAGCAAGAAAAAGCAACGAATGGTTCACGGAGTGAAGATGTTGCGGTTGAGCGACGTTCGTTCGTGATAGTATGCTGCAAATAGGTGCTGGTTGTAGAAGGTTATGGTTTTAGGCTGTTTTACGGCTAAGTTGGGTATGGTTTTGGCTGTGGTTTGGTAGGGTTTTGGGGCTAAAATGGTAGAGGGTGAAGGTTAGGGAAAGATGGTTTCAGATTTGGAAGAGATGGCAGTGAAGGTTTGATATAATTCAACGAAGTTCGTTGTAGTGTATGCTGCCTTGCAGAAGTAGAATTATCGTAGAAGAAACAGCAGTTTCTCAATAAAAATTCCAACCAAAAATTATGAAATTTGGGGCTATTGTGGTAGGGGATGACGATGAGGAAAAGAGAGTTTCATATATGGAAAAGCAATAGCGAAAATCTGATAGGATTCGTCGAAAGATTGCTGCGTACGTGTAGTTCTGCCGAATATAATTTGCATCGGAGAAACGATGAATTCTCAACATAAATTTTAGAGGAAAACCCAAGAAAAATATACATAAATTTGTCACAAAACCTTGGTTCAGATGTGGGTAATATCAAAAAATAAGTTTGACAAAATTTTGGCAGCATAATGGTAGGAAAGTGGATGAAAAGTCGGAAGGCAAATTCTTCATCGTAAAATTATAGCAATGCGCTATGAAGAATTGTAGCACTATAAGTCTGATTTCAAAAGGAAATTTTTTCAGAGATCAATCTTAGATGAAAGCAAAGATGATCTACTAATTTGTTAGTTTTAGCCAAAAAGGACAAGTAAAAGTTTGGTTTCAAGAAGCAACAATTGGCTAAAATTTTTCTACAGTGTTTCCCCTTCGTAGTGATGATAACATTTGCAATGGTAGAATTTTCCAGTAAGGAAAATATGGAAAAACTTCTCCAATGTGTAAGGCAAAGGAATAGTAGTAGTAAATAGGCGTGGGTGATGAAAATATACCAGATTTCCAATTTCAAACGTAGGGGGCAACAGTAGATTGATTTGATTCGTAGCTTGGCGATGACGGTGGAGGCGACGTCAAAAGCAATTACGGGAATTGCTTGCCTTGATGGAGGCAGTAAAGATGGCAGCAAGGGCAATGAGATCGATGCTCTGATACCAGATGATAGAACCCCTGAAGGAGCTCTATAGAATTTGATCTTTGAGGGGGATCAACCCTTGGAACACTATAGGGGTTCCTCCCTCCTAGAACTCGGCACAAGGTTGAATAAAAGATGATTCTTGTTTTATGAATAAAGATGGAGGCTATAAGATTATATAGGGCTCAAAACCCTAGCTCTAGGGGGGTGCTTCCTAAGTGATTTTCCCCTTTTGCCCCGCCTACAAGTGCCATGCCTAAATAAAGGGGGCGGCGACCCAAGTGGCTGCACATCCCATGCCCCTCTGCTTGAAACCCTAGCCGACCAACCTAGTAAGGGGAGTGGCAACTATGAAGCCCTAAGGCTCCAAAATAAACCCTGGCCATACTTCTTTATAAGATAGAAGTGACTAGGTGAGGTTTTATTGTAATCTCACAGGATTCTTATTAATTACTTCTAGGATGATTAGGACTCAACCCTGCTGGAGTCCTATCAGTGGGTAAGTCCAATCGGTATGCCATTGCTCCAATGCGCTCCATGATTTGATATAGTCCATAGAATTATGGTGAAAGCTTCATGGATGGTTTGGTGTGGACCGATGTTTGTTTGTAGGGTTGGAGCCGAAGAAAGACCCAATCTCCTATCGAAAACTCTCTTTCACTTTTGTGTTGATCATGTTGCTATTTCATACTTGCTGCTAAGAGATTATCTTTTAATAGCTTTAGAATTTTGTCCCTATCCTTGAGTTCCCCATCTACTTGTTCTACTTTAGATGTGCCAGTACATACTTTGGGATTACAGGGGGTGGTCGACTATACATGGCTTCATATGGAGTATATTTTATCGACGAATAACAAGTCATGTTATACCACCACTCGACTCAGGGAAGCCACTTTGTGCACTCTTTTGGCTGATCACTGGTGAAGCATCTGAGATATGCCTCTAAGCACCTGTTCACCACTTCGGTCTAGCCGTCGATTTATAGATGGTATGCCATGCTCATATTCAACTTGGTGCCCCACAACTAAAATAATTCTGTCCAAAATTTACTGGTGAAGACCCTATCACAATCGCTTATAATAGATCTTGGCATCCCATGCAACTTTATAATATTTTTCATAAAGATTTCAGTAATGCTAGAAGCGATGTAAGGTTTTCGGATAGCACAAAAGTGGACATACTTCGTAAGACGGTCGACCACAATGAGAATTGTACCTTTTTCTTAGGATAAGGGTAGCCCTTCAATGAAGTCCATCGATATATCAGTCCACATCAAGTCTGGGATGGATAGAGGATGTAGCTTTCCCGAGCTTTCCACTGTTGCGCCTTTATGTCATTGGCATACGTCACACTGCGCTACAAATTCAACAATAATATTTTTCATCCCTCTCCTCGAAAAATTTTGCTTAATTATCTAGTAAGTTCTAAGGAATCTGGAGTGCCCTACCGCTGGTGTGGAATACCTTGCTGGTGTAAGTAAGGGGTCGGCCATCTTGAATGAGGATGACACTGATCCTAACTCTGGATGCACCGGCTTCAATAATGAAAGTTTCGCTGAAGTCGGGTAGTGCTAGCACGGGCGTTGTCATGGCTGCCTTGAGATCGTCGAAGGCAGCAGAGGTTTTGTCCGACCATTAGAAAGTATCTTTTTTCAGTAAGAATATGTGGGATGTACTAATCTTTCCATAATCTTTAATGAACTTGCGGTAGTAGCCCGTCAAACCGAGGAAACTGCACAACGATTTTATGTTTTTAGGTGTTGGCCGACTTTCCATTGCCTCAATTTTGGAAGGGTCCACCACCACACCTTTCTCTGATATGATGTGCCCAAGATACTCCCCCTTCTATTAAAGAAAGTTACACTTTGATTGTTTGACAAAAAGAATATGCTCCCAAAGAATCGTAAAAATAAGTCATAAGTGCTGAAAATGACTTGCAAGTGAAGGACTATATATAAGGATGTCATCGAAAAAAATCAACACAAACTTTCGAAGATAACTTCAGAAAATATCATTCATAAGGCTCTGTAAGGTGGAGGGAGCATTGGTGAGACCAAAGGGCATTACCAACAATTTATAGTGGCCATTGTGTTTTCAAAAGGTAGTTTTTAGTATGTCGTTTTCACGCACCCGAATTTAATGATATCCGGATCGGAGGTCCTACTTCGTGAAGACCTGTACTCTCCTTAACTCATCAAGTAATTCATCCATCACTGGAATAGGGTACTTGTCTTTGATCATTATGGTGTTAAGAGCTCGGTAGTCGACGCACATTCGCTACTTTTCATCTTTCTTTCGTACTAAAAGCTTCGGCGAAGAATGGGGGCTGCAACTTGGCCGAATGACCCATGTTTCAAGCATTTCACTTGCTTTCTAGAGGTAAGGATAATGATATGGCCAAGTGTTTTCTAGTGGTTTGCCCGGAAGAATAGGAATTTGATGATGACGCCGGCGGGTAGGAGGTAGGCTGCGTGGTTCAGCAAAGACATTTGAAAATTCAGCAATCAATTGGAGAAAGTTTGGTCTTCAATTATTGTTGGCTCCCCATAGATTACTGTTGTAGTTGCATTAGGAAGCCACTGTTCACTTTATGTAAAACTTTCTCCATTCGTTGCGTACAAACCGTCATTACGTCGCTCCCACATTTCCCGTGTAGGATCACCTGTTTCCCTTTGCTATAAAATTTCATAATTAATTTTGAGAAATTTTAGGAAATATCACCTGATGTAGTCAACCACTCGATACCAAGCACATTCTCATAATCTTCAAGCGGGAGGAGGAAGAAATTAATAATTATCTCCTGGTCTTGTAGCAATAATTTCACCCACAGGCATCTTTGGTCACACTTCAAAATTCGACCATCGGTAACCTTAACATCAAACCTGCTACAATCCTCAATATGTAGGGCTATCCGAGCAGTAACCTTGCTATTCATGAAGTTATTAGTACTCCCAATATCGATGAGGATGGTGATCGGTTGTTGTTTAAGTAGTCCTCTCACTTTCATCATCTGCGGGTTTGCATAGCCGGCAAGAGCATGTATCATACAATCAACCGACTGTTGTTCTTCCTTCGTGACCTCCTCCTCATGCTCTTGGACCTCCTCCTCTAAATCTTTAATGGGTTTAATCACAAGAAGGTGTCCCTTTTTTCAACGATGATTGCGGCTCCACGGTTCATCACAATGCCAACAAAGGCCCTTCGTCGATCTGTCGTGAAGTTATTCTCTTGTCAATTTCTTTGGCAACAAGGGATGGTTGGGAGCAAGGGTGCCAATGGTTTATATGTTGCTGGTCTAAGAGTGGCCATCATCCTTTGGGCATCTTGGTTGAACCGCTCCTCTTGGATTCGAGTGAAGGAGATTGCGACCATCAAGGTGGAGGGCTACCATGCTTCTACTTCTCTTATTTCCAGCTTGAGTCCTTCAATGAATGTCCTTAGAAATTATTTGTCAAACCAATCATGTGTGAGGTTAGATAATCTCTTAAACCTAGTCTGGTATTCTAGGATCGTGGAGGTTTGTTGGATCTTCACAAGTTGTCCATCGATGTTATTGTACTCGGTCAGTCCAAAGTGAATAAGCAACCCGCTCTTGAATTGTCTCCACGTTGGGACTCCTTAGGTGTATTCAAGCCAACTATACCACTGAATTACATCTCCTTCGAAGTGGATGACAACAATGTCCACCATGGAAGCCTTTGGTGTTTAGTGATAACGAAAGTATCGTTTGGCGTGCGAGACCCATCCCGTTAGGTCTGATTCATCCCATCGAGGGAAGTCCACCCTCATGCATGGCTGCATCACATTTGAGGTTTGTTCTTCTGTCTCTGGAGGCCTCTCTGAACTTTCACCTTGTTGTAATTTTGTCGGGCTTGGAGATCGATCAATTCTAAATTCTGCAAATAAGGCGCGCAATTTATCCTCTATACATGTTTCAAACGCCTCCAACTTTGCATTGATCGAATCTTCAGATGCCATTGCATATGTCTCCAGATCATAGATGTTTCAATCTTTTTTCTATTGACAGGTCAAGGGCATAGGGTAGTCGAAGGTTTGGTGGCTGCAGAAGATAGGATCGGTGGTGGAGAATTGCAATCACAATAAATCACCGTTTGGGCTACAATTTTGGGGGCTATTTGGGTTGGCTATGGATTATGGTAATAGTTGCGTTTTAAGGCTAAAGGGATGCCCTAAAGACGATGTGATTGGTGGTAGCAAGATTGTGATAGGACCCCAGCAAGGTTGGGTCCTACTCAACCTAGTAGCAGTTAATAAAAACTCTGCATGATTGAAATAAAACCCCACCTAGTCACCTCTACTGTATAAAGAAGTTTGACTAGGGTTTATTTTGGGGCCTTAGGGCTTCCTAGCTGTCGCCCCCTTTACTAGGCTGGTCGACTAGGTTTTCTAGCAGGGAGGCTTGGCTTGTGTAGCCACTTATGCTGTCACCCCCCTTATTTAGGCAGGGTGGCTATAGGAGGGGCAAAAGGGATAATTTGCTTAGGAAGCACCCCCCTATGTCACGGACTTAGCTGAATTCGCCTAAGCCGTGTGGCACCCTAGCGGCACTCTCGAAGACTTAGCTGAAATTGCCTAAGTCATGGAGCAACCTTGCCCACTGTTACGGACTTAGCTGGGATTGCCTAAGTCATGAAACGCCCAAAGCATTATCTATCCGCAAAGGGTCAGCCCACTTGCAACCTCATGCGGTCCCGTAGGACCTGCAAAGAAGAAGTTGATTAGCTTATAAACGAGCGACGGACAAGTCCCGATATCTCACAAAGCAGGAAGCTATATAAGTAATTCGTCGAACACCTTGAGTGCAGCAGAGAAAAGAGAGAAAGAGAGCGAAACAGGACTTTAGAGGGTTGTAAGAACGATCGCAAGTCCACAAATGACGGTTCCCAAGGTATCGGACGCAAGACAAGTTCAATTGTTGATGAAAGCCTACGCCCGATATATACCTGAAACCCCATCCAGCCTGGTGCCACCCGGGGGGTTCCAAGGTGCTGAAATGGTTGACATTTCCCACCGCTCAGAGTGGTCACCGCAGAACACAAAAAAGACCCAAAAATAGGGTTATTTTGGGATGTTTTAGCTCTACGCAGCGAGCGATCATTCTGCAGCCTTCTACACTACTTTCACTCATATTTCTTAGGTAGAAACACATAAACTCAAGGCAAAATAAGCTGTCAAACATCTGTACAAACAAAGAAAAGCCATGAACGATTCATTGAGCGAAGATATTGCGGTTGAGCGATAACCATTTGTGACATTCTCCCCCACTTAAATAGTCAATGCCCTCATCGACACTTGTTGGTAGGCTTTGACGCAGGTCTCTTCATATTGTAGGGCATCTTCTAGCTCCCAACTGGCTTCTGTTCGAGAAAGCTTTTGCACTTCACTAAGTACTCGATTTGCTGCACTCCATTGATAGCTTTGTCTTGCGATCCGCCAGAATAGTTTCAACTCACTTCTTGTAAGAGGCTCTGGTGGGGGGTAGTCGAGTTGGAACATTTCGAGAATCAACTTGTGGATTTGAGTGGTTGGCTTTCAAATTGCTCGCATGAAAGATGTTATGAATTCTGAACCATGCTGGCAGTTGTAACTTGTATGAGACATTGCCTACCCTACTGATGATTGGGAAAGGCCCTTCATACTTGCATACCAATCCTTTGTGCACTTTGTGCCTAAAGAACTGGAGTGATGCTAGTTGGAGCTTCACCAACACCATGTCACCAACTTTAAACTCTTGTGGGTGCCTTCCCAAGTCTGCCAACTTCTTCATCTTTTTGGCCGCCTTCTCCAAGTAAGCCCGCGCAATATCTGCATTGTGATGTCATTCCTTTATGAAGTGATATGCTGATGGACTACTCCCTGTATAACCAATAACTAAGGTGTGAGGAGTTGATGGCTGTTGTCCCATAATAATCTCAAACGGGCTCTTATTGGATGTAGAGCTCCGCTGCAAGTTGTAGGAGAATTGGGCTATATCCAACAGTTTCACCCAATCTCGTTGGTTGGCACCCACGTAGTGCCGGAGATATTGCTCCAAGAGCGAGTTGATTCTTTCTGTTTGGCCATCCATTTGGGGGTGGAGGCTTGTGGAGAAGTATAATTTAGATCTGAACAAATTGAACAACTCGATCCAGAATCGTCCCAAGAACCGAGAATCTCAATCACTAATGATGTTGTGTGGGACTCCCCAATACTTCACCACATTCTTCATCATCAACTTAGCCGCCTCCTCCGTTGAGCAATGTAGGGGTGCAACAATGAATGTTGCATACTTCGAAAATCGATTAACTACCACGAGTATCGATCCAAGTCCCCCTACTGCGGGCAAGCTTGATATGAAGTCCAAGGAAATACTCTCCCATGGCCTTTCTAGTATAGGCAGCGGCTCCAAAAGTCCAACTAGCTTCTACTGCTCTACCTTGTCCTGTTGATAAGTAAGGCATGTTCGAATATATTCCTCCATATCTATCCTCATTTTCGGCCAATAGAAGTCCCTCTCCATGAGAGCCATTATTCAGTGGATACCCGGATGTCTAGCCCAAAAGGAATCGTGAGACTCTTTCAAGAGTTCACGCCTTAAGTTATCCACTCGCAGAACATAAACTATGTTCCCATTGGTGTAGATGAGTCCCTCCTGGACCCAAAATCATCATGCCTTGTCCTCTTTGATGAGTTGCATAAGAGTTACTGCTTGAGGATCTCGGTACAGTCCATCCCTAATCCTAGAAAGGAAGTTGGAGTGCAATTGACTTGCTTGGCCTCCGTCCTCCAACTGTATAGCATTTACTAGCTCTACTTTACGGCTCAATGCATTAGCCACGACGTTTGCTTTTTCGGGTTTATAATCCATTACCATGTCGAACTCAGCCAAGAAGTCCTGCCATCGGGCTTGCTTTGGGGAGAGTTTGTTTTGAGTTTGGAAGTAACTCAATACGACATTGTCTGTCCTTAGCATGAATGGTGCTCCCAGAAGGTAGTGTCGCCACACTTATAGATAGTGGATCACCATTGTCATTTCCTTCTCATGCATAGGATATCGTCGCTCGGTCTCGTTGAGCTTATGACTCTCGTACGCCACCGGATAACTCTCTTGCATAAGAACTCCCCTAATAGCAAAGTCAGAAGCATCTGTATGGACTTTAAAAGATTTCCTATAATCTGGTAATCTGAGTACAGGTTCCTCCAACACAGCCGTCTTTAGGTCTTGAAATGCCGGCTCACATTTGTCCAACCATCTCCAAGACTGCTCCTTCTTTAGCAACTCCATCAATGGAGCTGCACGCTTCAAATTCCCAACTATGAAGCGCCGATAATAGTTAATGAACCCAATGAAGGATCTCAACTCTGGCACCTTCTTTGGTGTTCGCCAATCTACCATAACTTGCACCTTAGACTTGTCCATTCGGATGGAACCATTGCTGATTCGATGCCCCAAGAATAAAATTTTCGTTTGGGCGAAGTAGTACTTTTCCCTCTTCACGAACAAGGTGTTCTCCCTGAGGACTTCGAAGATTATTCGGAGGTGCTTAACATACTCTTCAAATGTTTGGCTATAGATGACGTTATCATCTAAGTAGACGACCACAAACTTATCCAGATACTCCTTGAATAGTTGGTTCAAGAGAGTGCAGAATATGGCCGGAGCATTGGTTAAGCCAAAAGGCATCACCAAGAACTCGAATGCTCTATACCTAGTCACACCGGTAGTCTTCGCCTCATCACCTTCTGCAATGCATACCTGCCAATACCCTGACCGAAGGTCGAGGTTGGAGAAGTACTTTGCCTTGCCCAGTTGATCGAACAAGTCTGCGATGAGCGGGATGGGGTACTTGTTCTTCACCGTCATCTTGTTGAGGGCTCGATAATTAATACATAATCGGAGGCTCCCATCTTGTTTCTTCTGGAAGAGGACTGGAGCTCCGAAAGGTGCTTTTGAGCTGCAGATGAGGCCACCGCGTAGCAGTTCATCCAATTGCTTCCTCGGTTCTACCAACT
This sequence comes from Ensete ventricosum, assembly GCA_029747655.1. Classification (NCBI taxonomy): domain Eukaryota; kingdom Viridiplantae; phylum Streptophyta; class Magnoliopsida; order Zingiberales; family Musaceae; genus Ensete; species Ensete ventricosum. The sequence continues at coordinate 27,609,649 of JAQQAF010000004.1, read as the reverse complement.
TTGGAGGGGCCATGCAGTTTGGTGGTCTCGCTGGAGGCTTAACTCCTAGCTCCAACTCAATCCGATGATCCACGCCTCTGTGTGGTGGTAGAGTTCTCGGCAACTCCATTGGCATCACATCTAAGAACTCCTTCAGGATGTTTGCCACAATAGCAGGTTCTTGAATGGCCTCTCCGTCAAGTGTCTCTAGCTTCATAGCAGCTACAAAGGTTGATTCACTTTTTATACCCCTTTCTTCAATTATAAAGCTGATATTTGTTGTAGGTCTTTGGTTCCTCCTCGAGAAACTGGAACCACGCAGGGATCATCATCTCCCATTAGACACAGGATGTTAAGGAACAACATTGGCACCAACTTCACCGCGTGCATGAACTCCATTCCGAGAATTACTTGGAAGTAGTCCAATGGCACTGCCATCAAGTTTGTGCTCCCGCTCTATGTTCCGATCTTGATGAGGACCCCCTTTGCTTGTCCGGAGATTCGCTTGGCCTCCGAGTTCACAGCCTTCATACGACTAGGGCTCTTCTCCAAGATTAATCCCAGTCGCTTAGCTTCTCGATCGATAATAAAATTATGGGTAGCGCCCGTGTCCACCATTGCACGGGTTGTATGGCCATTAAGCTTGATGTCCACATACATCAACTCGCTGCTTCCTGCCTTCGGTGGCTTTACCTTTGTGTTCTCCCCCACTTAACCCTGCAACGCATTCAACAGACGCATTGCTCCCATCCTGAGTCCTTGCGACGCCTCACTGTCGCTATTGGATTCAGAACTGCTCGAACTAAGGGCAACAACTTTACCCTTGTCTGACTTACGGGACTGTATCAATGCAGTTAAAGCATTGAGTGCCTGCTTTTGTAGGCACTCTCTCACCATGTGCGGTCCTCTACACAAGAAGCATCCACCAGACTTCGAGACTTTACCTTTTAAGCTCGGTCCCTTGTGGAAATTCTTCTTCTTTTGTTCGCCCCCAGACTCCTTCGCTCGAGAGTATTTAGCTGGGCAATTTCCCAAAGATTGTTTCTTCTTTCTCAAATCCTATGAAGAAACAAAGTCAGTTAGCCTTTCTACGGCTGCAATTGCTCCAACTACGTCGGTGACATTCCTCCGATGTAGTTCTTGTTGTGCCCATGGCTTCAATCTATCGAGGAAGCTGAATAACTTATCTTTTTCAGACATGTCCTGTATATCCAGCATCAGTGCTGAAAATTATTTCACATAGTCTCGGATTGTTGTACTTTGGCGGAGTTGTCTCAGTTTTCTTCTTATGACAAACTCTGTGTTCTCGGGCAAGAATTGAGTTCTCAACTCATGCTTCAAGTCTCCCCATGTATCCACTCGACATCGGCCTTGCTGGATCTTTTCCCAGTGGGTTCGCCACCAAAGTTTTGCATCCCCATTTAGATACATTATTGCTATAGCAACTTTGGTCTTTTCAGAATCGAGCCTTGTAGTACGAAAATAATGTTTCATGTCGAACAAAAAAATGTCAAACTCTTTGGCATCCCTAGCACCCCCATAGCAATGCGGCTCCGGTGTCCTGAAGTTTTGTGGTGACGCAGCGCGGGTATTGTTCACTCCCACATCAAGAGTCCTTGTTAACACCATCACCTTAGCCGTGAGTTCCGCCACAACTTCGTGTAGATATCATTTGGAATCTTTGGTGTCCTCTGTCAGTTGATCGATCAGGGATTCAACTTTTTCGATCCGAGATTCAGCTTCTTCTTGTGAGCTCTCTACCCTAAGTAGCCTTCGTTAGCCTTGGTAGACTTCCTCTCCTCCAAACTCGCTTCAAGAACATCAAGGCGGGTTTCCGCCGTTGTAAGTCTCTCCTTGTGGCTCTTTTTCTCAGTTACCGCTCCTCCACTTGTGGAGAATACCCAACTTCATGCTCGTCTTGTTCACTGCCACACTCCTCATGAGCGGCTCCAACAGTTTGGGAGCGAGTTTGTACTTGCAGCCCACCTGTAGCTACTTGGAGCACGGGTCTAGCTTGCCCCATCTTGCTTGATTTACCATGATGTTTCACCATGGCGAGATTACGAATCTTTTTCGCTGTTCGTTTGAATTGCTTGCCTGCTCTGATACCACATTGTCACGGACTTAGCTGAATTTGCCTAAGTCATACGGCACCCTAGTGGCACTCTCGAAGACTTAGCTGAAATTGCCTAAGTCATGAAGCAATCTTGTCCACTGTTTCAGACTTAGCTGGGATTGCCTAAGTCTTGAAATGCCCAAAGCATTATCTGTCCGCAAAGGGTCAGCCCATTTGCAACCTCATGCAGTCTCATAGGACCTACAAAGAAGTAGTCGATTAGCTTAGAAATGAGCAACGGACAAGTCCCGAGAAACTATATAAGCAATTCGTCGAACACCTTAAGTGCAGCAGAGAAAAGAGAGAAAGAGAGCAAAATAGGACTTAGAGGGTTGTAAGAATGGTCGTAAGTCTACAAACGATGGTTCCCAAGATATCGGATGCAAAACAAGTTCAATTGTTGATGAAAGCCTCTACCCGACATATACCCGAAACCCCATCCAGCCCGGTGCCACCTGGGGGGTTCCAAGGTGCTGAATTGGTTGACATTTTACACCACTCAGAGTGGTCACCGCAGCACACAAAAAAGACCCAAAAATGGGGCTGTTTTGGGTTGTTTTGGCTCCGCGTAGCGAATGATTGTTCTGTAGCCTTCTACACTACTTCCGCTCATATTTCTTAGGTAAAAACACATAAACTCAAGGCAAAACAAGCTACCAAACATCTGCACAAATAAGAAAAAGCCATGAAAGGTTCGCTGAGCAAAGATGTTGCGATTAAGTGATAATCATTCGTGACACCTAGGGCTAGGGTTTTGAGCCCTATATAAGTTTATAGCCTCCACCTCTTTTCATCAAGCAAGTATCCATTTTGTTTTAGCCTTGTGGCCGACTTCTAGGAGGGAGGAACCCCTATAGTGTTCCATGGGTTGATCCCCCTAAAAGATCATATTTCCATATAATTCCTTTGGGATTCTATCATCTGGTATGAGAGTAGCGATCTTGCTACCCCTATTGCCATCTCTACCACCTCCACCTATCCAAGCAATTCCCATAATTGCTTTAGACGTCAACTCCACTGTCACCGCCATGCTGCAGATCAAATCAATCTACTGCTGCCTCCATCGTTTACACTGAAGATATGGTAATATTCCTACCGCCCATACCTTGTTACTACTAAAATCTTCTATCTTTATGTACTGAAGAAGATTTTCTATCCTTACCTTACTGTAAATTCCTTCCGTCGCAAACGTGATCAACGCTGTGAAGGGGAATTGCTGCAGAAAATTTTAGCCACATAGAGGCTTTCTGAAACTGATCTTTTGAATATCTTTCTTGGACAAAATTTTACCCATTTTCATAGATCAACTTGGCTTCCATCTAAGATTGATCTATCATAAAACTCCTCTTTGAAACCGATCTTATACTGCTGCAAATCATCATCATTAACTGCTGAAATTTTATGACAAGGATTCTACCCTCTTACTTTGCATCGATTTTCCTATCGTTACACTGTCAAAATTTCTTTGATCCGAATTGCAATTGTTGCTCTCATCTAAGTCGAGGTTTTGCCATTGAAATTCTGCACAATTTCCTTAGGTTTTACTAGAATTTACATCGAGAATTCACTGTTTTTCGATGCAAAGTTTGTTCGGCAGAACAGTACATATACAATGATCTTTCGTTGGATTCTATCAGATTTTGCTGTAGTCTTTTCCAAATTGGAAACTCCCTCTTCCTCATCTTCAATCCCTGCCATCACAGCCTAAAAAAACCTACCAAACTGTAGCCAAAACCTCATCCAAATCAGCCACCAAAAGAGCCCTAATCGTAGCATATTCCTTCACTAATCCACCCACCTTTCGACCACCACTTTCCTGAACCAACTCATGCTCTTAACCCATCAACAAAAGAAAGACCTCAATATTACAGATCTGGAGGCTTATATCATAGCATCAAAGAGGCCATCAATGCAAAATTGAAAGCCTTTAAGACCCGAATGGAGGAGAAAATACGAACTATCTTCGCCGAACTCAGTTTGGGCCGACCACCAAGCCCGAAGAGATCATATTAAGGGGAGAGCTTTGAATGGAGAGAAGACTTACAGGAGAGGGGAGGCTCTGTGACTGACCCCTACAATCCACACATGAGGGTGGACTTCCCTAGATGGGAAGAAGGAGACCCAATTAGTTGGATCTCACACGTGGATCCGTACTTTCAGTTTCATCGAACTGCAGATACTTTCATGGTGGAGAGTGTGGCCACCCATCTTGAAGGGGATACAATTCAGTGGTTTGATTGGTTTGAGCACCCATGGAGGCCTTTCCTGGTGGCAATTCAAGGAAGGACTGTTCAACTGCTTCGGACCTACCGACTACGAGAACATCAACGGACAACAATTGGCAAAGATCTGACAAACCACTACTATACAAGAATACCAAACAAGGTTTGAATGATTATCTAACCAAACTCATGATTGATTAGATAAACAACTTTTAGAAACCTTTATTGAGGGCTTGAAGCTAGAGATCCGAGGAGAAGTGAAAGTGCAACAACCATACACGCTAATGGCGGCCATCTCTTTTGCACGATTGCAAGAGAAGCGATTGAACCATGAAGCCCGAAGGACTAGGGTCGCTCCCTAACCAGCAATACTGAAGCCCTCAACCCCCTCTACTACCATCTAAGCTCCTGCACCCAGAAAGTTAATGAGAGAAGAGCTTCGGGAGCGATCTACCAAGGGTTTATGTTGGCACTGCGACGAGCCGTGGAGTCACGATCACCGCTTCAAAAAGGGGTGACTTCTTGTGATTGAACTAGTAGAGGATGAAGATATTGAACCATCAGAAGAGAGTCTCGAACCCAAAGAAGAAGTTGCGGAGGAAGAGCCCCAATCGACCGATTTTACGGTGCATGCACTAGCCGACTACTCCAACCCGCAAACGATGAAAGTGGGAGGCCTTCTCAAGCAACAACCCATCACCGTTCTTATCGACACGGGGAGCACAAATAATTTCCTCAAGAGTAAGGTTGCTGCTTATATGGTGCTCCACATCGAAGGTTGCCACAAATTCGATGTAAAGGTCACCGACGGTCGGATCCGAAAGTGAGACCAATGATGCTCGCGTGTGGAACTGCTTCTACAAGATCAAGGGATTACAGCCAACTTCTTCCTCCTACCCATTGATGACTATGAAGCCATGCTCGAAATTTAAGGATGCTAGGGACATCTCTTAGAACTTCCCTAAACTGATTATGAAATTTTAATACAAAGGCAGACAGGTCACCCTATGTGACAAGCGCGGAAGCCATATCTCCACTGTTTCAACTCAACGGATGGAGAAAGTTCTACATAAGGCACATGGCAATTTTTTGTTACATATCCAGCAGCCATCAGAGGAGAAAAACATGTAAATTGTAGATCCATAACTCACCCAATTGCTGGATGAATTCGTTGATGTTTTTATCGAACCGTGCGGACTCCCCCTACCCGGGAACTTGATCACTGTATATTATTCCGGGAAAACCACTAGCAAACTCAAGGCCGTACCACTACTCTCATCTATAGAAGGATGAGATTTAGAATATTGTAAAGGAGATGCTTGACACCAGGGTGATTCAGCTAAGTTGCAGCCCATATTCCTCGCCGGTGTTGCTAGTGCGCAAGAAGGATGAAACTTGATGGATGTGCATTGACTACTGAGCTTTAAATGTCATCACCGTAAAGGATAAGTACCCCATACCAATAGTTGAGGAACTCTTGGATGAACTAAAGGAGCCTGAGTCTTCACGAAATTAGACCTCTGTTCCGGGTTCCATCAAATTTGGGTATGTGCTGAAGATATTCCGAAAATGGCATTCTATACGCACAACGGACACTACAAATTCTTGGTAATGCCTTTCGAACTTGCTAATGCTCCTTTCACCTTCCAAAGCCTAATGAATGACATTTTTCAGACCTTTTTACATAAATTTGTGCTGGTATTCTTTGACGACATTCTCATTTATAGCCCTACTCTTGAGATTCATTTTTAGCACTTACAAATTATTCTAATGATTCTTCGGGAGAATACCCTCTATGTTAAATAATTAAAGTGCAACTTCTTACAGTATACAGTGGAGTACACATAATACCAAAAGATGGAGTGGCAATAGACCTGACAAAGATAGAAGCAATGCAAGGTTGGCCGAGACTTGCAAATGTGAAATCGCTACACGGTTTCCTTGGACTTACATGCTACTACCAAAAATTTGTAAAGGACTATGGAAAGATCAGTGCCCTACTCACCTCCCTATTGAAAAAGGATTCCTTCCAGTGGTCGGACAAAGCTTCCATAGCCTTTGATAAGGTCAAGGCAGCCATGACGACGATGCTGGTCCTAGCGCTACTCGATTTCAGTCGACCCTTCATCATTGAGGCCGACGCAATCTAGAGTTGGAATTAGAGCCGTTCTGATGTAAGATGACTGGCCACTTGCATATACCAGCAAGGCCTTATTTTTTATCGCATCACAAAATGTCCATATACAACAAGGAAATGCTTGCAATTGTGCATGTCATTACAAAGTGGAGACCCTCCCTGATCGGATGACACTTTTAGATCAAAACCGACCACCGAAACCTCAAGTATCTTTTGGAACAAAAAATATTATCCCCTGAGCTACAAAAATGGGTACTAAACTCCTTGGTTTTGATTATAAAATTATTTATCGAAAGGGGAAAGAAAATATTGTTGTAGATGCACTATCATGGCTACCGGAGCAAGCCGAAATTTCAGCCATCTCCCTTCCTTCCAACGACTTTCTCAAGGACATTAGGGAGGATTGAAAAAAGGATCCAAAGACCCGAGACATCATAGAAAAATTGGAGAAAGATCCGAGCGCAAAAGTGTGGACTGACATCTTCATGGACTTCATCGAAAGGCTGCCAACATCTCAAGGTAAAAGTAGAATCTTCGTGGTGGTAGATCAATTGACAAAATATGCCCATTTATGTGCTATGAGACACCCCTGTACCGCTGCTAGTATTCCTCAGCTTTTTATTGAAATTATTATTAAACTACATATGATGCCAAGGTCCATTATGAGTGACTGTGATAGGGTTTTTACAAATAAATTTTGGACCGAGCTATTCAAACTACAGGACACCCAACTCAAAATGAGCACAGCCTACCATCCCTATGCAGTCGGCCAAACAGAGGTGGTGAACAGGTGTCTAAAGACCTATCTACGATGCTTTACCAGTGTCGACTAAAACAGTGGACGAAGCGACTCCCTTGGGCCGAATGGTGGTACAATACTACTTATCACTCATCTACAAAATATACCCCATATAAGACATTGTATGGTCGACCGCCCCTTGTAATTCTAAAGTATATAATTAGAACGGCCAAGGTAGATCAGGTCGACCAAAATTTGATTGACAGGGACAAGCTCCTATAACTGTTGAAGGATATTCTCTCTGTCGCTCAAGCCAGGATGAAGCAACAGGCTGATACACATCGTAGCGAGCGAAAATTTTCAGTAGGAGATTGAGTCTATCTTCGCCTACAGTCGTACAAACATCTATCCATCAACACGTGAGCCTCGATGAAGCTATCTCCCCGATTTTATGGGCCTTATCAGATCACGGAGCGTATTGAAGCTATGGCATACAAACTTAAGTTACTAGAGGACGTCAAAATCCATCGTGACTTATATATATCTTGCTTAAAGCCTAAAATAGGAGAACATGAGTCAGCCCCGACTCAACTACTAAGCGCCATGAATAATGAAGAGATTCAAGCTCAACCACAAGCTATCCTTGATCAAAGAATTGTGATGCACTACCGATGCCCTTCAACTGAAGTACTAGTGCATTGGAACAACTTACCGCCTGAAGATGCCACATAGGAATCATACGAGGAGCTGAAGACCTGATTCCCTGAGTTCATAGAACCTCAGCCTTGAGGACAAGGCTGATTTAAAGAGGGCGGACTTGATAAGACCCTAGAAGGGTTGGGTCTTACTTAACCAAGTAGCAACTAGTAAAAACCCTGTGAGATTATAATAAACCCCACCTAGCCAATCCTAGAGGTGCCCTAAAGACGACATGATTGGTGGTAGCAAGATTATGATAGGACCCCAGCAGGGTTGGGTCATACTCAACCTAGTAGCAGTTAATAAAAACTCTGTAAGATTGTAATAAAAATTCCACCTAGTCACCTCTACCCTATAAAAAAGTATGGCTAGAGTTTATTTTAGGGCCTTAGGGCTTCCTGACCACCACCTCCTTTACTGGGCTGGTCAACCAGGGTTTCTAGCAGGGAGGCATCACTTGTGCAGCTACTTAGGTCGTCGCCCCCTTTATTTAGGTAGGGCGGCTATAGGAGAGGCAAAAGGGAGAATTTACTTAAGAAACACACACCTGGGGCTAGGGTTTTGAGCCCTATATAAGCTTGTAGACTCCACCTCTTTTCATCAAGCAAGTATCCATTTTATTTCAGCCTTATGGCCAATTTCTAGGAGGGAGGAACCCCTATAGTGTTCCAAGGGTTGATGCCCCTCAAAGATCACATCTCTATTGAATTCCTCTTGGGTTCTATCAGATTGGTAGGGTTTTGGTTAGTTGTGAGAAGAAGAATGACAAAAAGTACAATAGCAAAATTTTTCATCGAAATAATTTCAGCAGTATAGATGTAATTTTTTCTAGTAGTTCGTAACAAAGATTCGAGTAAAACTCAATGGGAATCTGCTAGTAAGGGAAGGATAATTTCGACAAAAAATTCAGGGAAGAATATGACAGCAAGGAATTCTGCAAGTTCAGGGAATACGAGAAGGTGCTGCGGTAGAATTTTACGACAAAGGTCCAGCAGTTTAGACATAAAAGATCAGTGGTTTATAACAACAAATTTTGCATGAAACCATAAGAAAATATGTTGTTAAGGAGTGTCAAGCCATCATAAAAAACTCATAGAAGATTAGGTAAAAAAATAATGGCAGCAAGATCAAAATAGCGCAGTAGTTTGCGGTTGAATTCTATAGCATAACTCTCGTCGTAAAAATTGTAACTTTGCAATGAAGAGTTGTGCAGCGTAATAGAAAAATATCTTTTGGATTTTTTGATTTGAGGATAATAAAATTGCAACATCACTAAGGTAGATTTACTAGAACCTGATGCAATTCTTTGGGGAGATTGAAGGATGATCTACGGTAGTGGAGATGACGACAGAATTCAGCAATGATCTAAGCAATTATGGAAATTGTATAGGCAGTTGTGGAAGGATGATGGGTGGTTGAGGCAAGGCAGCGTGACGCCAAGAATGCTGCTCTGATACCAAGTGTTAGAACCCTACAGATTCTAAACTTGGGTTGATCTCTATAGGAGATCGGCCTCCTTGGAACTAACTCTATAGGCATTCCTCCGTCCTTGGTTTTCTACACAATAGCTGAAAGAAAATTGATCTATTGATGATGAAAAGAGGGCTAAATATATGCTATTTATAGGGCTTCTAAATCTGAACTCCTAATAGAACTCCTACTCCAAAGACCCCAACTCCTAGCTACCTCCTTAGCCGACTTCTACTTGGGTGGCCGACGACTATAAGGAGTCCTAACTCTAGTTAAACTCTAACCTTAACTATAGCCAACCCTTTTAATTATAGTAAGTGGCGGCTAGATAGGGTTTTACATGGTGCATCCCCTTTTTGACTCAAATAAAATTAGGACTTAATTAGCTAGAGTCCTAATATCGAGGTCCTCCTCTTCATGTTATGAATCATTGATGGGTTCAATCAGAAGAAGTCATCCCCTCTTGCAGTGATGGTCGCGGCTCCACGGTTTGTTGCAATGCCAACATAGGCCCTTTGTCGATCTATCGTAAAGTTCTATTGTTAATTTTTTTGGTTAAGAGGGACAGCTGGAAGCAGCCGATGCTGGAGGTTTGTACGCTATTGGTCATGGTGTGGTTCTCATCCTTTGAACATCTTGATTAAGTCACTATTCTTGGATTCGAGCGAAGGAGATTGCAGCCGTCAATATGTAGGGCTGTTGTGCCTTTACTTCTCTTATCTCCAGCTTTAGTCCTTCGATGAATGTCCCTAATAATTTCTTCTCAAACCAATCATGTGCTTGGTTATATAATCTCTCAAACCTAGTATGGTATTCTTAGATTATGGAGGTTTGTCAGATCATTGCAAGTTGACCGTCGATGTTCTCGTATTCGGACAGTCCAAAGTGGATCAATAGCCCACTCTTGAATTGTCTCCGTGTCGGGAATCCTTAGGTGTGCTCAAGCCAATTGTACCATTGTATTGCATCTCCCTCGAGGTGGATGGTAGCGATGTCCACTATGGAAGCCTCCAGTGTCTAATGATAGCGGAAGTAGCATTCCGCACGTGAAAGCCATCCCGTCGGATCTCACTCTTCCCATCGAAGGAAGTCCACCCTCATGCATGGTTGTGCTAAATCTATGGTTTGTTCTTCCTTTTCAGGAGGCCTCTCTTTATAATCTGAACTTTCACCTTGCTACAATTTCATCGGACTTGGAGATCAGCCAATTCTGAATTCTGCGAATAAGGCGCGTAGTTTGTCCTCCATGTGCGATTCGAACGCCTCCAACTTGGCATCGATCAGATCCTCTGATGCCATTGCTTACATCTCCAGATTTGAGATGTTATGATCTTTCTTTTGTTGATGGGTCAAGGGCATAGGTCGATGGAGGGATAGGTGGCCGCATAAGATAAAATTAGTGGTGGAGATTTACGGCTATGGTAGACCGCTGTTTGGCCTGCGGTTTACGGTGTTGTTTGGGCTAGAAATAAATTTTAGAAATAGGCTACGATGGTTGTGTCTTAAAGCTATAAGGGTGCCTTAAAGACGATGTGGTTGATAGTAGCAAATTTGATAGGATCTGGTGAGTTATGTGGAAAAGAACGACAAAAGGTATAACAACATAATTTTACATCAAAAATTTCAACAGTTTGAACGTAAAGTTTTTAGCGGTTTGTATCAAGGATTTAAAGTAGAACTCAATGGAGATCTATTGGTAAGAAAAATCTAATGCCATCATAAAATTTGTAGGAGAATATGGAAGCAATAAATTTAGCAAAATCAAGGAGTACAAGAAGGTGCTACAACATATTTTTACGTCTAAAGTTAAGTAGTTTAGATGTAAAAGTTTTAGCGGTTTGTATTAAGAATTTTTACGTAGAACTTTTTTGGGTTTTGGATTTAGGATAACTAAATTGTAGTAGTAGTAAGGTAGATTACCAGAACTTGATGTAATTCTTGTGGGGACTACAGGGGTGATCTGCGGTAGTGGTGATGATGGCGGAGTTGGCGACGATCTTAGCAATTGTGGGAATTGCTTGGGTGACTGGATGAAGATGATGGGCAGCTATGGAAGGGCAACAAAGCACCAAGGAACATTGCTCCGATACCAAGTGTTAGAACCGTTGCATATTCTAGACTTCGGGTTGATCTCTGTTGGAGATTGGCCCTCCTGGAACACTAGAGGGGTTCCCTCCTCTAGGATATTCGGCACAACACCGAAGAAAAGTGATCAATTCTTATTCAAAAAGGGGGGCAGTTACATGCTTAAATAAAGCTCAAGAAACCCTAGCCTTAGCAGACCAACCCAAGAAGGAAAGGGGGGCGGCAGCTAGGAACTCCTAACCTAGTGAGGACTCCTCCAAACCCTAGCCGACTCCTCAATCAAGGGGGATGATGGCTGAATTATGGTGATATTACATGACTCAAGGCCTTATTGACTCCATGACTTATTGGCCTTAGGATCCATCTAAGCTAGGGTCCTAACACACAGGTGGCTGTCGCTCAATCGGTCGCCCTTGCTGGTGGCAGCCTTGGCCACGAGTGATTGCCCCTTGCGGCATGGCCGCCCCTGCAAAGGGCCTAGCTACGGGTGGCCACCCTTGCTAGTGAACCTAGTAGCGTACGACCACCCCTGTAGGTGACCTGGCTGTGGGTGGCCGCCCATGCAAGTGGCCTGCCTATAGGTGGCTACCCCCCTCCTCGCTGCCTATGCTATGAATCGTAGCAAAAACGCGTAGAACAGTTCTATGCAATTTAATCTCATCACAAATAGTTAAGAAACCAATCTATTGCACGAACCACTCTATTGCACGAACAACCTTGGCTCTAATACCACTATTTGGAAACCTCAACGGGAGCATCACATGTGTAGTAGAAGATCAAAATAAAATTAATTTTTCACATAGATCAAAATCGTCATGCAAAGATTGGTGCACAGAAAGTCATACAAAACTAAAATCGCATCGTGTGATAGATTATTTATCTAGGGAGATCGTATATCTTTATTTTTTCAGATCCGGATGGAGAGGATGATGGAGATCAAACGTCCTCTCTAATCGTATCCACATGATGGATTGCTACAATGATACTCCTCCAATCACATCCATAAATCTCATAACTTCTATGTAGAGGGAGGGAGGAGAATAGGAGGAGGCTGCGAAAGGTGCAGCCTATCATCTATGTGTCGGCCCTACCTCCTATTTATAGAGAGTTGCCAAAAAACCCAAGGGATCCTACCTTAGTGGGTATTGGATCTCCATCTAATTACCCATTAACCTTATATTATTGGATCTCTATCAAATAATCTTCTTCAACCTCTAATTGGGCCTCATGCAAGGAGCCCATCAATGTAGGATCTCATATAATGATAATAGGGGCTAATTCGATAACTTATATCTAATCCTCTATTCGTTAAAGTATTCACCATAAGTGTATGACCCTCAAGGCCCAATATTTAGCTGGCTGTGAGCTCACCTATCATAACTCCTTCTGACTTAGTAAATTATTATCTCATAATAATTCACTCGACTCATCGACTATAGACGTACTAGGCCACTCGCTATAGTTCCTAGACGGTACAAGGATCTTATCCATTAGACCTATCTATCCTCAGTTATCATGTATCTATAATCCCTCACTTATCTAATATCCTAGAGATTGTATACCGGGCATGATATTGTCAGGCCACACACGGAATCCGTCTAAGTCTCGCTCTAATCATATTCTCTCGGAGAACTTTTTCTCTCTTAATCTAAGCAACCTGATCAGGGATTTACTTAAGCGATAGCATATGGATATTTCTCTCATGATACCGAGAGTGGATAATCCTCTATTTACACTTAATAGCATTCGTAAGGTTGCCTACCAATCCCGATAACTGGTTGTACTAGATCTGAAACTTTCTAAACATGTAAGTCTGGAATCAAAGAGAGTATTCAAACAAGGTATCTTTGGTGTCTTGAGTTTAAGGATCAAATACACAACTGGGACTATGAAATCACTGTCGGATGTCATGTATCATTAACCATACTACATTTTGTAAGCGGATCAATCTATGAATTCATTCTCCAATGAGCACCTGTACTGTATCCTTAGTGTCTCCACACAAGTGACTATGAGACCAACTGTCTCCATCATATGGATGGGTATACAGCACACCGATCTATCCAGTTGTCTCGATGTCCATCTTGAGCAACTTATGACTAGGATTATTTAGGATCTATGTTTAAAGGTGAATCAGTCTCATTATCGTGATCTCATCACGATCCGATTCCCATTGCATATAACCAAGGACATCATAATATATATATATTTAATAAATAATATAATACGAGAATATCTCAATAAATAATAATGTAAAAAGACTATGCAGCGTGTCACATGTGCCATCACTGTCACGCCCTCCGAATATATATGCATTCGAAAGGTATGAATCCATCATAAATGAGAAATAAATTATAATTTATCAACAATCCGAACCCAGGATCCAAACTAACATTTGAGGACACTAAAAAACTTTCAAAGATCATTCACATCTATTCATAGAACTTGTGTGGTTTATAAATCATATACCACATCACTCGATAATCCATAAAACTCAAAGTTAACTTAACCAAAAACCTTAACCATACATATAAAACCATCAGTCTCAGAAATCTATACGAATGTAAAACCAACCATTTTCCACCACTTCATATGATTGTAAAACTTAACATTAAAAGATTCCACATTAAGAGGTATTCTAACCTTTTTACAAGACACATCAGTTCATATTTATCTATAATATTTCATTACATGTAAAAAATTCTTATATAACATTTTCCAACAAGACTTGCCCAAAATCTACATAGCTTTCTACTATCTCAGCTCAGTTCTAACTTTTTTTGTAAGTGACAAGCTAACCTGTAAAATTTATATAGTAACAGAGTGAGCATATAGAGCTCAACAAGTGACTAGTGTATCAAAGACAAAGAAGGATTGTTTTCAAAACAAACTTAATACTAGATAACAAGGCAAAGGTATAAGAATCCATAGGTAGCATCTCGTAAGATACATAATCACAAATCATTTCATTCGAAACATACTTTGATCATAACAGTAGAGGAAGAGTAGTTGGAGCATATCATTGGTGTGAAATATCTCAGAACATGTCAATGTCGTATGAAACATCTCGAATCATATCAACAGAATATGAAATGATTTAGAGCATATCAAAAGCGTAAGAAGGTCAAGCAGCATATCAATGGCAAACGAAATATTTCAGAGCATATCAATGAGAATACAAAATATTTCGGAGCATATCAAAGATATATAAAGTGTTTCGAAACATATCAAAGACATATAAAATATTTCGGAACATAACAATGGCATTCGAAACATTTAGGAGCATGTGAAAGACATGCAATGTTTTCAGAACATATAAATGGTAAATGAAACATTTTGGAGCATATTGAAGATGTATAAAGTGACTCAGAATATAACAACGGAATGCAAAATGATTCGTAGCATATCAAAGGCACATAGGACATTTCAGAACATATAATTGGGAATAAGAAATATTTCGGAGCATATCAAATATATATAAAGTATTTTGAATCATATCAAAGACATATGAAACATTTCGAAACATAATAATGGCATTCAAAATATTTAGGAGCATGTCAAACACATATGAATTGTTTTCGGAACATATAAATAGCAAATGAAATATTTTAGAGCATATCGAAGATGTATAAAGTGTTTCAAAATATATTAATAGAATGTCACATTATTCGGAGCATATCAAAGGGACATAGGATATTTTGGAACATATCATTGGGAATACAAAACATTTCAAAACATATTAAAAGATGCATAGGATATTTCGAAACATATCAATGGGAATACAAAATGTTTCAGAGCATACTAAAGATGCATAGAACATTTCAAAACATATTATTAGCGTGTGAAATATTTTGGAATATATCAATAGCAAATGAAATATTTCAAAAAATAACAATAGCATTTGAAATAATTTGGAGCATGTAAAAGATATATGAAATATTTTCAAATCATATCAATGGCAAATGAAACATTTCAGAGCTTATCAAAGCTGCATATGTTATATTTCAAAGCATATCAATGGTGTGTGAATAATCTCAAAGCTCATCAAATAAATAATTAAGGAACAGAAGCTCAAATATCATATCAGACATAACATTCATTTCATTCTTATCCAAAGTGTACATACAAACTCATAAGTAATATATTGAATATCATATCAAAGACAGAGGGTGAAGTGGGATCACAAACATAATGTGGATAATACATCGCTGAATGACCACCAAACATAAGTCTCCCACGTCTGAGTAAAGTCAATGGGGCCGACAAAAGCATAGCTACCTTTGAACACAAAACCCTTTACCATTTTTGGCAAAAGTCCAGAATATCCCACAAACACCATAGTACAAAAGGACATAAGCAATAAATTTGGTATATATCGGAAGCACATGTGGAACAATAAATCATGCATACGCCTAAACAAAATAATATGATGTAAGATTGATTAATACATAACATATTCAAATATGTAAGGAAATCAAAGGCAAGAGCATAAGAGAATTCAGTTTTAAAATGGATGAAGTAAGAATAGGCAAAACTAATACAATAACTATTCTGACAGAATTCAGAAGGCATATCTCAAAGTTATTTTGAATAATCAAATATGCTCTAAATTACTCAAAAAGGGTATCTTTGGAAATAATTTAAAATAAAATAAGTTTCATATAAATTAGAAGTCTATATAAAAAGTTATAGATGATTTGACAGCCAAAGGTCAGAAATTATGATCCCTGTTATACATAATCTATAATGTCTAACAAAACAGAACTTTCGATAGTCATTTGGAATTCAAATCTTTCAATCCTAGTATCAAATTGAAGATCTATAGGCTTATTTTCTAATTAATTAAGTTTTACATGAATCAGAGACTCCAACGGGGAGATATAAGTAACCAATAATGAAGGTCAGAAGCTACAGATTCTATTTTACATATTTTAGATGCTTAATTGAAATAAATGTTTGGGCTAGCAAATAAACTCCAAATTCTTCAAACTTAGTTTCAAAAGAAAGATCTGTGAATCTATCTTTGAAGGAACTAAGATTTATCTAAAATATAGGTCTGTATAGAAAGTTATGACTTGAATAAGGCAAATATGTCACAGTCTCAAAAATATTCTAGATTCCAACTTTTGCAGCTAACAAGGGAGAATTCAGACTACAATGCTGTATTTGTTTCAAATTTTTCTTATAATCAAGGCAAGAACAAAGATAAATTTCAATAGAGAAAGGATAGAAAATATTATGTAGGATGGGGTTAGAACACTTGCCTTTGTAATTTTGATCCCAAATGTGGATTTGATTCAAAATCTCAAAACCCCCAAATCTTTTCTTCTCTTATTCCTTTTCTTCTTCTTCTTCTCAAGTTTAAGTTGCAGCCAAATCTGTTTCTTCTCTAATTGTTAATTGTATAAGCTAATATATGAGTTTTTAGGTAGCAAGCATGCATGCAAGGTGCTTATGTGTCACCTATGCAACATGTATAAGTGGCACCACTTTAAACTAGGTAATGACACATGTCATCATCGTTTTTTTTTATAACTAAATGTGAATCTTACATAATTTATATTAAACTTTTAAGTTTTATATTTAGGTCCCTATCAATAAGCTTTTAAATAAATTCTCATATTTACAAATAGGTCCTTATAAATAATTTATTATTAAATAAATCCTCATTAACAATTTAAAATAGATCATTACAAATATTTTGAAAATGAGGGATATTACACTCTCCCCCCCTTAAAGAAAAAAAATAGTCATTTAAATTTATTATACCTCCATCCATCACTATATAATTAATAAAGCCTCAATATACTTTGTACAATAAACATATAAAATATCAGTAATCCTCAATTCATGCTCTAATACCATCTCTGTCACGCCCCCCGAATATATACGTATTCGAAAGGCGTGAACCTATCATAAATTAAAAATACATTATAATTTATGAATAATCCGAACTCGGATCCAAATTAACATTTGAGGATATTGAAAAATATTCAAAGATCATTCACATTCATTCATAGAATCTGTGCATTTTATAAATCTTACACCACATCACTCGATAATCAACAAAACTCAAATTTATCTTAACCAAAAACCTTAACCACACTTATAAAACCAACAGGCTTATAAATCTATACGAATTCAAAACCAACCATTTTCCAGCACTTCATATGATTGTAAAACTTAACATTCAAATATTCCGCACTAAGGGGTACTCTAACCTTTTCACAATATACAATAGTTTATATTTATTTATAATATTTCATTATATGCAAAATATTCTTATACAACATTTCCCAACAAGATGTGCCCAAAATCTATATATCTTTCCACTCTCTCAGCTCAATTCTAACTTTTTCTATAAGTGACAAGCTAACCTGTAAAATTTATATAGCAATAGAGTAAGCATATAGAGCTCAGCAAGTGACTAACATATCCAAGATAAAGAATGATAGTTTCTAAAACAAACTTGATATCAGATAGCAAGGCAAAGATATAAGAATCCATAGGTAGTATCTTATAAGATACATAATCACAAATCATATCATTTGAAACATACTTTGATCATAATAGTAGAGGAAGAGTAGTTGGAGCATATCAATGGTGTGAAATATCTCAGAACATGTCAATGCCATATAAAACATCTTGGATCGTATCAATGGAATGTGAAATGATTCAGAGGATATCAAAGGTGTAAGAAGGTCAAGCAACATATCAATAGCAAACGAAATATTTCAGAGCATATCAATGAGAATACGAAACATTCAAAGCATATCAAATATATATAAAGTGTTTCGGAACATATCAAAGACATATGAAATATTTCGAAACACAACAATGGCATTCGGAACATTTAGGAGCATGTCAAAGACATATGAAATATTTTCAAAATATATAAACGACAAATGAAACATTTCGAAGCATATCAAAGATGTATAAAGTGTTTCAAAATATATCAATGAAATGTGAAATGATTCGGAGCATATCAAAGGCACATAGGATATTTCAGAACAAATCATTGGGAATATGAAACATTTCGAAGCATACCAAAGATATATAAAGTGTTTCAAAATATATCAAAGACATATGAAACATTTTGGAACATAACAATAGCATTCGAAATATTTAGGAGCATGTCAAAGACATATGAAATGTTTTTGGAATATATAAATAAAAAATAAAATATTTCAGAGCATATCGAAGATTTATAATGTGTTTCAAAATATATCAATTAAATGTGAAATGATTCGGAGCATATCAAAGGCACATATGACATTTCGGAACATATAATATAGAATATGAAATATTTCGAAGCATATCAAAAATACATAGGATATTTTAAAACATATCAATGGGAATATGAAATATTTCAGAGCATATCGAAGATGCATAAGACATTTAAGAACATATCATTGACCTGTGAAATGTTTTAGAATATATCAATAGCAAATGAAATATTTCAAAACCTAACAATGGCATTTGAAACTGTTAGGAGCATGTCAAAGACATATAAAAATATTTTTAGAATATATCAATGACAAATAAAATATTTCAGAGTTTATCAAAGATGCATATGTTATATTTCAAAGTATATAAATGGTGTATGAATAATCTCAAAGCTCGTCAAGGAACAATCAAGGAACATAAGCTCAAATATTATATCAGACATAACATTCATTTCATTTTTATCCAAAGCATACAAACAAACTCATAAGCAATGCTTTGGATATCATATCAAAGACATAGATGGTGAAGTGGATCACAAACATAATGTGGATCATCCATCGCTGAATGACCACCAAACATAAGTCTCCCACATTTAGGAGCTCCATCCACCCACATCTGAGTGAAGTCAATGGGGCCGGCAAGAGCATAGCTGTCTCTGAACACAATACACTTTACTATTTCTGGCAAAGGTCCAGAATATCCCACAAACACCAAAGTATAAAAAGACATTAGCAATGAATTTGGCATTATTGGAAGCACATGCGGAACAATAAATCATGCATGTGCCTAAACAAAATAATATGGTATAACATTAATTAATACATAACATATTCAAATATGTAAGGAAATCAAAGGTAAGAGCATAAGAGAATTCAGTTTTGAAATGGATGAAGCAAGAATAGGCAAAACTGATATAAAAACTATTCTGGCAGAATTCAGAAGGCACATCTCAAAGTTATTTTGAATAATCAAATATGTTTTAAATTACTCAAAAAGGATATCTTTAAATATCTAAATCAATCTAATTTTAAATGAAATACGTTTAATATAAATTGGAAGTCTTTACAATTATGATCCATATTTACAGAATCCATAAGGTCTAACAAAACATAAATTTTGATAGTCATTTGGACTCCAAATCTTTGAATCCTAGTATCAAATGAAAGATCTATAAGCTTATTTTCTAATGAATTAAGTTTTACATTAATCAGAGACTCCAAGAGGGAGATATAAGTAATCCAATGATGAAAGGTCAGAAGCTACAGATTCTATTTTATAGATTTTATATGCTCAATTAAAATAAACATTTGGGCTAGCAAATGAACTCCAAATTCTTCAAACTTAATTTCAAAAGAAAGAATTTATTTATGAAGGAACTAAGATTTGTCCAAAACAGAGGTCTTTATAGAAAGTTACGACTTGAATAAGACAAATAGGTCACAGTCTAAAAAATATTCCAGATTCTAAGTTTTGCAGCTAACAAGGGGGAATTCAAATTACAAGGCTATATTTCTTTCAATTTTTTCTCATAATCAAGGCAATAATAAAGATAAATTTCAATAGAGAAAGGATAGAAAATATTATGTAGGATGGGGTTAGAACACTTGTCTTTATCATTTTGATCCCAAATGTAGATTTGATTCAAAATCTCGAATCCCTGTGAAATCCCTTTCTTCTCTAATTGTTAATTGTTTAAGCTAACATATGGGTTGTTATGTAGTAAGTATGCATGCAAGGTGCTTATGTGTTACCTATGCAACATGCATAAGTAGCACCATTTTAAACTAGGTAATGACACATATCATCACCCTTTTTTTTTATAGCTTAATGTGAATCTTACATAATTCATCTTAAACTTTTAAGTTTTACATTTAGGTCCCTAGCAATAAGCTTTTAAATAAATTCTTATATTTACAAATAGGTCTTTATAAATAATCTAGTATTAAATAAATCATCGTTAATAATTTAAAATAGATCATTACAAATATTTTAAAAATGAGGGATATTATAATTACTCACGTGATTGGCTTGTAGGGCACTTTTAACCAGCAAAGATGAACCACCCTCTTACAGCTCTTTTCTCTATTTCACAAGTTTAGGAGATAACCTTTACATATTTTTTAGCTCTCCCTTAAACAAAAATCACACTTAGAGATGACGAGGGGAACTTTGATAGGACCCCAGTAGGGTTGGGTCCTACTCAACCAAGTAGTAACTAATAAAAATCTAGTGAGATTGTAATAAACCTCACCTAGCCGCCTCTATACTATAAAGAAGAGTGGCTAGGGTTTACAATTGGGTCCATAGGACTTCCTAGCCGTCACCCCCTTTATTGGGCTAGTCAGCTTGGGTTTCTAGTAGGGGCGTATGGTTTGTGCAGCCCTTTAGGTCGCCGCCCCCCTTAACAGGGCAAGTCGGCTTGATGGATGGTAAAAGAAGGAATTCACTTAGGAAGCAACCCCTAGGGCTAGGATTTGGAGCCCTATATAAGCTTGTAGCCTCTACCTCTTTTGAATAAGCAAAGATCATCTTCAATTCAGCCTTGTGACCGACTACTAGGAGAGAGGAACTCCTACAGTGTTCCAAGAGTTGATCTCCCTCAAAGATCAAATCTTCATAGAATTTCTCTAGGGTTCTATCATTTAGTATCAGAGCAATGATCTTGCTGCCCTTGTGTTAGGACTCTTGCTAGGGGAGTCCTAATTTAGTTTCATTGAAGAGGGTAAACATGTAAATCATAAGGGCATTAATATAAATTCTATCTAGCCGACCCCTATTAAAGAGGTGAGGAGGCCGGCTAGGTTAGGATTAGTTTGGAGGAAGATATTTTATGGGAAGAATAAGATATATGTCACCCTAATTAATCACCCCTTATCCTAGTTAAAGAGGGGTTGGTTGAGGAGGGGTTAAGTTAGAATAGGAATAGGATTAGTTTGGAGGTTGCTACTTAGAGTTGCATTAGGAGTAGGAGTCTTAGAGTGGAAGTCCTATTAGGAGTTAGGGTTTAGAAGACATATAAATAGTCTTGTAATCATCCACATTTCTTCATGAATAGAAGAGTATTTTCTGTAGCCTTTGAGCAACAATTTAGAGGAGGGAACCCCTATAGAGTTCCAAGGAGGCCAATCCCTTATAGTGATCACCTGCAAACTTAGAATCCGTAAGGGTTCTAACACTTAGTATCAGAGTAGCATTCTTGGCATCTTGCTGTCCTTCCATTGCCATTCATCTGTCCCCCATAGCCATCCAAAGCAATTCCCACAATTGCTTGAAGATCGTCACCAATTTTTGCCTTCATCTCCATTACCGCAGATCATCTTTTGATCTCATCGTGAATTGCAATAGGTTTTGGTTTTTGACCTTACTGCTGCTGCAATTTAGTTATCCCTATTAAACAAATCTAAAAGATATCATTCCTATTTGCTGCATAAATGTTTCATCGCAAAGTTTCCATCTTTACGATGAAAGTTATGCTGCAGAATTTCAGCAGCATAACCTTGCATAATTGATCTTGCTGCTGCATTTTTACTAACCAAATCTCTACGAAATTTTTATGATAGCTTTAGCACTTCCTATCTTTGGATTTCCCTTTAGTTTCATCAAAAAATTATTAATATAACCTGCTAATCTATTACGTCCGAACTGCTGCACTTTAGACATAAAAATCTGCTATAGTACCTTTCCGTGATCTTTGATTTTGCCGAACCTCTTGCTATCGTTTCCTTCCACAAAATTTTTGTCAGTATCACCTTTCCCTTACCAGCAAATTATCTTTGAGTTTTGCTTGAATTCTTGTTTTAAACTACTAGAAAAAAATTCATCTACACCGCTGAAATCTTTCCACGAAAAAAATTCTGCCGCAGCACCTTCTCACAATCATTGATCTTGCCAAATCTTTTACTGCCATAATTTTCCACAAAATTTTTGACAGCATTATCTTTCACTTGCCAGTGGATTCCAATTTAGTTTTACTCGATTCCTCATTACAAACTACTGCAAAACATTTTGAATATACTACTAAAATATTTCGCTGAAAAATTTTTACAGCAACACCTCCTTGTAATCTTTGATTTTGCATAAACTTTTGCTATCGTTTCTTTACAAAACTTTTTTGATGATATTACCTCTCCCTTGCCAATAGATTCCCTTTTAGTTTCACTCAAAGTTTTATTGAGAATTTCTAGAAAAAAATTATGCCTTCACTATTGGAATTTTTTCAACGAAAATTCTGCTGTTGCACCTTTGTCTTTCTTCTTCCCTTAACCCACTGAAACCCAACTATCTTGCTGCCATCACCCAAGACATCTTTAGGGCATCCCTTTAGCCTTAAGATGACCATCATAACCTATTTTCATAACCCAAACAACACCCAAAATCGTAGCCCAAAACAGCGACCTATCGCAGCCTATCGATGCAGAATTCTGTAGCACTACCTTTCGGTGTTTTTTGCTGCACCCATATCTGATCCTTATCGAAATTGTTGTTGCCACCCACATCATCTTTAGGGCATCCCTCTAGTCTTAAGATGCAGCCATCGTAACTTATTTCCAAAATATGTAGCCAACTCAAACCGTAGCCAAAACTACAGCCTAAACAGTGGTCTTCCGCAGCCACCGAACCTTCCACTGATCCTTACCCTCCGCAGCCACCAATCCTACAAAACTAGTTACTACCATCAACAGCAACCCTAAGGCATCCCTCTAACCCTAAATTGGTATCACCAGACCCTCTTTATGGCCCCTATAGCAGCCCTAAATCATAGCCCCAATAACACAAAAGAAAACAATAATCTGTCAACCCCAAACCGTAGCCATCTATCTACCCATAATCCACAATCCCTTTTGACCACAAACCACCCAACGATTCTATACCACTGACCCAATAGTAGGAGAGGGACATTGGCATCTTAGATCTGGAGGCACACGCAATGGCATCTCAAGGTTCAATCGATGCCAAGTTGGAGGCGTTTGAATCACGCATAGAGGACAGATTGCACGCCTTATTCGCCAAATTTGGATTGAGCCGATCTCCAAGCCAAATAAAATTCTAACAAGGTGAAAGTTTAAAAAGACCTCTCAAAAAGAAAGAATGAGCCACTGGTATGAGGTAGCCACGCATGAGGGTGGACTTCCCTCGATAGGAAGAAAGAAACCCGACAAGATGGATTTCGCACATTAAATGTTACTTCCGTCATCACCAAACACTGGAGGATTCCATGGTGGACACCGCTGTCATCCACATTGAAATAGATCTTATACAATGGTACAATTAGCTTGAATGCAACTATGGGGCTCCGACGTAGATACAATTCAAGAACACGCTACTAAATCGCTTTGGGTTGACCAAGTACAAGAATATCAACGAACAACTTGCCAAGATCTGACAAACCTCCACGATCCAAGAATACCAGACCAAGTTTGAGGAATTATCTTACTTTGCTCATGATTGGTCTAACAAACAATTATTAGGGACATTCATTGAAGGACTCAAGCCGAAAATTAAAGGAGAGGTTAAAGTGCGATAGCCTCGCACTATGAAGGTCACAATCTCTTTCGCTCGAATCCAAGAAGAATGGCTCAACTAAGATGCTCAGATGATAAGAACCACTCATAGACCCATGACATATAAACCTCCTTCAACTTCCAGCCATCCTTTGCCATAAAAAAAAATGACAAGAGAAGAACTACACGATCGATCGACAAAGGGTCTTTGTTGGCATTGCAACGAATCGTGGGGCCATGATCATCGCTGCAAAAAGGGTCACCTCCTACTGATTGAACCTCTTGAAGACATGGAGGAGGAGGTCTAGAAGCATGAGGAAGAGGTTGTGGATAAAGAACTACAGCCAGTTGATTTTACGATACATACTCTTGCCGGCTATGCGAACCCGTAAATGATTGAAGTGGGAGGACTTCTGAAGCAACAATCGATCACCATTCTTATTGACACCATGAGCACCAACAACTTCATTAATAGCAAGGTTGCTGCCCAATTAATGCTAAAAAATGAAGATTATAGTAGGTTCGATGTTGAGGTCACCGACGGCCAAATTTTGAAGTGAGACGAAAGATGTCCGCGAGTGAAATTATTGCGAGAGGACCAAGTGATACTTGCTGATTTCTTCCACTTTCATCTTGATGATTCTGAGGCCGTGCTTAACATCAAATGACTAACTACACTAGGTGATGTTCCTTAGAATTTTTCTAGATTTCTTATGAAATTTTTCAGCCATGAGAAACAGGAGATCCTACTCGAGAAACGTGGGAGCGACATAACGACGACATGCACACAGCAAATAGGGAAAGTTTTGAACAAAGAAAACAATGACTTCCTGAAGCAACTTTAGCAGCACTCTATGGGGTAGCCAACAAAATTTGAAGACCTAAATATACTCCAATTGTTTGCTGAAATTTTAGATATTTTCGTCAAACCACGCAGCCTACTTTCTAACCGCCGACATGACCATCAAATTCTGATTTTCCCTGGCAAACCAGTAGCAAACTCTCGGCCATATCATTATCCTCACCTCCAGAAAGCTGAAATAGAGAGGACTGAAGATGAGATGCTTGAAACAGAGGTCATTTAGCCAAGTTGCAGCCACTACTCTTCACTAGTGCTAACTTTACCCGACTTCGACAAAGTGTTTACAATTGATGCATCGGGAGCTAGAAATTATGTTATCCACATGCAAGATGGTCGACCCTTAGCCTGCATCAGCAAAGCCCTCACTTCAAATCACTTGAAGCTACCAATCAATGACGAGGGAATGCTAACCTTTGCTGAATTTGTGGCTTGGTATGATACAGCACAAAAGCACAAAGAGGAGATGAAAGTAAGTCCTGAAAAATTACAGCTTTTGGTCCCTCCAAACATAGATCGAGCTCACCTTAACATGGACATCACTAGAAGGCAGCTACCATCACAGAGGAAGGCCTAGCTATCATTAAAGAACAACCACATGCTAGCCCGCACAAACAAGAAACAACCGCCCGACATATGCTAGAGTATAAGGAAGTTTATTATTAAAGATCGAGTCTTTCTCTATATCCATCCCTACCAGCAGGAATTTATGAAGACTCGAGCCTCACGGAAGTGGTCGCCCAGTTTCTTTGGACCCTACAAAATTGGAGATCACATTGGAGCCGTAAATTATGGATCAGACTTGCGCACTAATTCAAAATTACAACTCGTCCTCTAGGAATCTCATCGCAAATGGAAGTTTAGAGAGGATAACTTAGCCCCGATTTATCCACCCGACACCCAAGTCGATAAGGTGGCCCAGGTTCAACTGATGATTGCATAGGATCATGGGATCACGACACATCACCGTCCATTCACTACTGTTGATGCTGGACCCCAGGGGTAGGATGTGCCTACTATAGGGCCACGAGGGACCCTCGTGAGGAATTGTAGATCACGAGCCAGAGACATGGAGCTCAGCCTTGAGGACAAGGCTGATTTGAAGATGGTGGGTCTTTTAGGACTCTAGCTAGGGGAGTCCTATTTTAGTTTCATTAAAGAGGGCAAACATGTAAATTATAAGGGCATTAATGTAAATCCTATCTAGTCGACCCCTATTAAAGAGGTGAGGAGGTCGGCTAGGTTAGGATTAGTTTGGAGGAAGATATTTTGAGAGAAGAATAAGATACATGTCACCCTAATTAACCACCACTTATCGTAAGTAAAAAGGGGTTGGTTGATGAGGGGTTAAGTTAGAATAGGATTATGATTAGTTTAGAGGTTGCCACTTAGAGTTGCATTAGGAGTAGGAGTCTTGGAGTGGGAGTCCTATTAGGAGTTAGGGTTTAGAAGGCCTATAAATAAATAGCCTTGTAATCAATAATTTTTCTTCATTAATAGAATTATATTTTCTGCAGCCTTTGAGCAGCAATTTGGAGGAGGGAACCCCTATAGAATTCCGAGGAGGCTGGTCCCCTATAGTGATCACCCCCAAGCTTATAATCTATACGGGTTCTAACACCTTGCTGCCATCTCTACTGCCCACCATTATCCAAGTAATTCCCATTATCCAAGCAATTACCATAATATCATTTATCTACAAAATGTACCCCATATGAGGCACTATATGGTCGACCGGCCCTTGTGATTCCAAAGTATGTAATTGGCTCAACCAAAGTAGATCAGGTTGACCAAGATTTAATTGACAAGGACAAACTCCTATAACTACTAAAGGATAATCGCTCCACCGCCTAAGCCAGAATGAAGTAGCAAGCCGACACACGACAGAGCGAAAGAGAGTTTTCAATAGGAGATTGGGTTTATCATCGATTGTAGCCATATAAACAACTATCTATCAACACACGAGCCTCCATGAAGCTATCCCCTCGCTTTTATGGGCCTTATCAAATCACAAAGTGTATTTGAGTTGTGGCGTACATACTTAAATTGCCTGAGGATGTCAAAATTCACCCTATCTTCCACGTATCTTGTCTGAAGCCCAAGTTAGGGCAACACGAGTCAGCCTAGACTCAACTACCAAACACCATCGATGATGGAGATATTCAAGCCCAAGCACAAGCCATCCTTGACCGAAGAATTGTGATGTGTTGCCGACATCCCTCTACTGAAGTGCTTATGCATTGGAATAATTTATCACTTGAAGATGCCACATGAGAATCATATGAGGAGCTGAAGACCCGGTTCCCTTAATTCATGAAACCTCAACCATGAGGACAAGGCTGATTTGAAGAGGGTGGTCTTGATATGACCCAGCAGGGTTGGGTCCTACTTAACCAAGTAGCAACTAATAAAAACCCTATGAGATTATAATAAACCCCGCCTAGCCGATACTAGAGGTGCTGCTGCCATCTATCCGCAGCCGGATCTGGTATTGCTCCACCCCTGTTGAAATCCTTACCACTGCTACATCTTTCCATACCTATATCTTAAAATTGCTACATCTATCTTTGCAGCAAACTTGTTGTGTCATCTTTTATCTTCATCGTAAAATTACTGCATCGATCTTTCATCTTTGTCATAATTTTGCTGCATCTGCCACATCTGATATTGTTGCCATCTTGTTGCCATATTTGCTACCATATTTCTATAACTACCCTCATGTATCTTGGTGTTATGTTCATCGATTTCTTACTATTGTGATCATCAAAACACTACTACCATATTGCAGAAACTTTCATCGTAAAACTGCTATCTTTTTAATGAAAAAATATACTACTATACTTTTCTGTGTTGCTTAATGCATCCATAACCGATCTCTGCCAAACTTGTTGCTACCATCAACATCAACTCTAAGGCACCCCTTACACCTTAAGCCACTCCCATCGTAGCCGAGGGCATCCTCTACAATCAGACCAAACAACAGCACAAATCGTAGCCCCAAACAGCAACCTACCATAGCCTTTTACCCCAGATCTTTGCCTCTTCCTACCAACAACCCATCCACCGATCTATGCCCTTAACTTGGCAACAAAAGAAGAATCTTAACATTACTGATCTAGAATCCTACGCCACGGCATTAGAAGAATTGATCGACGTAAAACTAGGAGCTTTTGAGGTATGTATGAAAGATAAACTATATGCCCTCTTTACAGAGTTCATATTGGGCCGATTAGAGAGCTCGAGGATGTCTAAGCACGACAAGAGTTCATATCGCAAGGAGAACCCCACAGAGAAGGAAGAACAAGTGACAAACTCCTCGTGCCCATGCATGAGGGTGGACTTCCCTATATGGGAAGATAGAGACCCAACCACATGGATTTTGCTAGTTACAAGTGCCCTGCAAGCCAATCACGTGAGTGATGGCACGTGCGACATGTTGTGTGATCTTTTTGCTTATGATTAATATTGGCATATTCTTACATTATATTATTTGTTACATATATATTGTGATATCCTTAGTTCTGTGCAATGGGAATCGGATCATGATGAGATCATGATAATGAGATCGATTCACCTTTAAACACAGATCCTAAATAATCCCGATCATAGGTTACTCAAGAGGGACATTGAGATAACCGGATAGATCAGTGTACTATATACTCGTCCATATGATGGAGGCGACTGGTCTCATAGCCACTTGTATGGAGACACTAAGGATATAGTACAGGTGCTCATTGGAGAATGAGTTCACTGATTGATCCGCTTATGGAATGTTGTATGGTTAATGATACCAAATGTCAGACAATGATTCTACAATCCCAGTTGTGTATATGGTCCATAGACTTGAGACGCTAAGGATGCCTTGTATGAGTACTCCTTTCTTTGACGCCAGACTTGTAGGTTTGGAAAGCTCCAGATCTGGTACAGCTACTTATCAGGATTGGTAGCCAACCTTACGAAGGCAATTGAGTGTCAATAGAGGATCATCCACTCTCGGTATCACGAGAGGAATATCTCATATGTGCTTGCTTAGACAAATCCATGGCCAGGGTCATTCGGATTGAGAGAAAAGGAGTTCTCTAGTAGAATCCGATTAGAGCAAGACAAACTAATTCTCAATGTGACCTGACAGTACCATGTCCAATATACGGTCTCTGGGATATTATTTGGAAGAGGGATTATACATACATGGTAACTGTGGACAGACAGATCCGATGGATTTGATCCCCCCTGTAACGTCCGGGGACTATGGCTTAGTGGCCTAGTACGTCCATAGTCGATGAGTCGAGTGAATTATTATGAGGATAATAATTCACTATATCAGAAGGAGTTCTGATGGGAGTGACTCACGACCAGCTCGGTATCGGGCCTGGAGGGTCACACATATATGGTGGATGCTTCAACGAATAGATGATTGGATGAAGATCCAATTAGCCCCTATTCTCATTAGATTAGACCCTATATTGATGGGCTCCTTGATTAAGGCCCAATTATAGGACTTATGAGATTATTGGATAGAGATCCAATAATGCAACGTTAATGAGTTATTGGATGGAGATCCAATACCCATTAAGGAATAAGCCCTTGGGTTTTGGTGGCTCTCTATAAATAGGAGGGGAGACTCAGGGTTGATAGGCTACAACTTTAGCCACCACCTCTTATTCTCCTCCCTCCCTCTGCGCAAGAGTTGCAAGATCAGATTGGAGGAGTTTCGCTGCAGAGATCCATCGTATGGATACCGCTAGAGAGGAGGACGCTTGACCCCCTTCATCTTCTCCATCCGGATCTGGAATACAGGGATATACGATCTCCCTAGGTAAAATCAATCACTCACACATTACGGTTTTATCAGTTTTTGTTTTTCTCGCGACCCCAATCTGTTGCATGACAATTTGATCTGCGTGGGAAATCGGTTTTTGTTTTGATTTCCGCTGCGCATGTGATGCACCCGCTATAGGTTTCCCAACAGTGGTATCGGAGCCAAGGTTTTCGTGCGAAAGATTGGTTTTAAACTACGTGTGATGAGATTGAATCGCGTAGAATCGTTCTACGTGTTCTTGCTGCATTTTCGTAACGAAGGAAGCCCTAGCAAGGGGCAGTCGGGCATGGCCACGGCCAGCCCCCTTGCAAGGGCGGCCGGCTGCAGCCAAGGCCCCCATGCAAAGGGGCGGCCGGCTGCGGCAAGGCCCCCTGCAAAGGGGCAACCGACTGCGGCCAAGGCTAGCCCGCAAGGGGGCGACGCCTGCCCGCGGCCAGACCGTAGGGGCAGCCGCCCGAGGGTCGTCGGCTGCAGCGTGGCGCTCGCAAGGGGTGGCAGATGCCCACGGCCACGCCGCAGGGGCTGCTTTCAACGATCTGCAGACGGTGGCCCGCTGCCAGCCACAAGGGGGGACTGACTGCGGGTTCGACGCCCGCGGGAAGGCAGCTTGCGGGCAGAGGCACCGCCCGCAAAGGCTGTCGCCTGCAAGGATGGTCGCCAGCAGCGGTAGCGCCTACAGGGGCGGCGCCCGTGGAGGTGTCGGCCGCAAGGATGGCCGCCCCTTGGCAGAGTGGCTGCCGGCGGGCAAGGGCAGCCGCCGACTGCGTAGGGGCAATAGCGGCGGCGCAGTAAGGGCGAAGGAGGGCTAGGGCAACTTTTTTAAAGAGATGGTTATGCCCCTCAGTATTTGGGAAATTCCAGCTCTGTCCTTGTGTACAGTATCCAAAAATACCCTCAACAATTTTAGAAATTTCGAGGACTGTCCTCTCATCCAAAATTATGAAAATACCCTTGACAATTCTGGAAATTTCGAGCATGTCTTGATTTGCAGAAAAATAATTAATTATTATATATATCTAGTAATCCTACATATGATGTGATGTACATGTGATGTCTGATGTGGATGGATGATCATGAGCCATGTGTTGTGATGTGTGTAATTGTGATTATTATTATTATTGGGGCCTACGAGCCTACGTTTTTCTCGTTTATTGTTAGGCCTGCATGCCTATGATTATTTGTAATTACATGGAGAGGCACAACAGAAGCGTGGAGGTTACAGCGGGACCCACGATGTCGTGGCGGGAGATCACAACGCATGGTGATGCGACGATCCGACGGAACCGACGATGACGAGATCAACAATCACAGGGCATGGAGATACGCTAATGCACATATAGATTCTATTGTGAGTGATTAGGCCATTGGCTTGGGCTTAATCATATTAGGTGACGGCTCATGATCATCCGGTGTGGCTTGCATAGGTGATGAGTTAT
The DNA here is from genome assembly GCA_029747655.1 of Ensete ventricosum. Lineage (NCBI taxonomy): Eukaryota > Viridiplantae > Streptophyta > Magnoliopsida > Zingiberales > Musaceae > Ensete > Ensete ventricosum. The sequence continues at coordinate 27,578,360 of JAQQAF010000004.1, read as the reverse complement.
ACACCTACTAGATATATATATATATATATATATATATATATATTTACATACGATGTAGATATATATTAAATATGTATGTGTGTGACACGACATATTAGGAGACCGATACGAAACAAAAATCCCTCCTACGATAATATTAAGTCGATAAGTGTGAGGCAATAAGATTGACCCACGTGGCCTTCCATCATTATAGGAAGAAATTGAATCACGACATAGGTTGAATTGGTCGAGTCCCTCGAGGCTGACCTATCTACGTGATAGAGTTCTTGCCTATGACATAAAGATGTCATCGGTGACCTGAGGACATGGCATGCTTGGTCGAGTCCCTCGAGGGCATTTCATTGAATCAAACTCATCTTGTAACGATGGTGATGACTTAACTGAACGTTATGGTTGGTCGAGTCCCTCGAGACCATAATGACTTAACTGAATGTGACGGGAATCACAAGGAGTTGTGATCGGCAAGAGTTGCCTACATTTTGGGCTTAGTGTAATTGGATCCCAATCTCCACTAGAAGTCTACTGGAGACTTCCGTCTCACGTGTCGAGGGTGTCACGTGATTCGCTAAGAAAATAGTGAGAGTACATTAAGATAGAAGTCCATATCTTAATTAGTATTTTCTGTGAAATCTACATGTTATTTATTTTTGCTATATCTTGTTTTGTCAGAAACATGTCGCTAACAAACCCCCTACGTGGCATACTTGATGCCAACCGCCTCACTGGTCCAAACTATACAGATTGGCTCCGTAATTTGAGAATTATTCTCACGACGAAGAAAATCACATACGTCCTTGATACAATCGTGCCCACGCCAGAAGAAGGGGCAAGCGAGGATGAGATCGCTCGCTATGTGAAGTACATAGATGATTCTACGATATCAAAATGTTACATGTTGAGAACATGGATGCAGATTCTATTCTTCTTCATCTCCGCCAACTGTTTGAGAAACAGGGAAGAACTCAAAGATATGAGATATCTAATAAACTCTTCCAAGCTAGGATGACAGAAGGGACATCGGTTGAGAACCATGTCCTAAAGATGATAGAGTCGATCGAGAAACTCACAAGTCTGGGAATAGTCCTAGGGGATAACCTATGCATTGATCTTATACTTCAGTCCATACCAGATTCCTCTTCTCATTTCATCATGAATTTTAACATGAGCAAGTTTGAGGTAACTCTCCCTGAGCTCCTCAATATGTTGAGGGAAGCTGAGAGTGCCATCAAAAAGGAGAAGCTAGTTCTCTATATTGGTGAGACCAAAAAGAAAAGGATGGCCAACAAGACCCTTAAGAAGGGCAAGGAAAAAAGAATTACCAGGTAAGGCAAAGGTTGTCAAGAAATACCCGACAAAGGACAAAGGACAATGCTTCTACTATGGCCAAGACGGATATTGGAAGAGAACTGTAAGGACTACCTTGTAGAGAAGGCGAGACAGAAGCTTGGAGAAGCTTCAGGTATATTCATGATCAGTCTCCACTTGTCAGATTTTCATGATAACACATGGGTATTAGATACTGGGAGTGTTTATCATATCTGCAATTCGTTGCAGGTTCTAGCAAGACCTAGGAGATTGGCTAGAGGCAAGATGGACCTCAAGATGGGCAATGGAGCAAGAGTTGTTGTAGTTGCTATTGGAGAGGTCACCCTACATCTGCCTGGTGGAGCTATTATTACATTAGATGCATGCTATTTTGTTCCCTCTATCATCAAAAACATTATTTCTATCTCTTGTTTGACAATTAATTGATATAAATTAGTTTTTGAGAATAATAGTTATTCAATAATAATGGATGATAAGATCATCACTAGAGGGACCCTAATAAATGGCTTATATGTGTTATACACTTCTCCACATATCATGAATATAAATATATTTCAGAGGAAAAGAGATGAGGTGAATAATGCATACCTAAGACATTGTAGGCTAGGTCATATACATGAGGGAAGGATTCAAAAGTTGTTGAAAGATGGATACTTAGATCCATTTGACTATGAGACATATGCAACTTACTAATCTTGCCTTCGTGGGAAGATGACCAACTCTCCTTTTAGTGGAACTTGAGAGAGAGCCACCGAGTTATTGGAACTCATACATAGTGATGTATGTGGTCCCATGTCGACTCAAGCTATAGGTGGTTACTCATACTTCATTACATTCACTGATGATTTCTCTATGTATGGACATGTGTACTTAATGAAGTACAAATCTAAGGCCTTCGAAATATTCAGGGAATATAAGAATGAGGTAGAGAACTAAATTGGAAAGAGTATTAAGACTCTTCGATTAGATCGAGGAGGAGAGTACTTGAGTATGAAGTTCACCCATTTCCTCAGGGACAATAGGATTCTATCCCAATGGACACCTCCTTATACACCTCAGCTCAATGGTGTATCAAAAAGGAGGAATCGTACGCTGTTAGACATGGTACGATCCATGATGAGTTTCGCTGACCTATCCGTCTCATTCTGGGGGTACGCCCTAGAGACTGCAGCTTACCTTCTGAACAGAGTTCCATCAAAATCGGTAGTGTCTACACCATATGAGATATGGAAAGGAAAGAAGCCCGATCTTAAAATTGTTAAGATTTGGGGCTGTCCTACTCACGTTAGAAGACACAACCCCGATAAGTTAGAATCAAGGACAGAATGGTACACATTCATGGGATACCTAAAGGAAACTTATGGGTATTATTTCTATCATCCCTAGGACCAAAAGGTCTTTGTTGCCAAGAGAGCTATGTTCCTTGAGAAGGAACATATTCTTGGTGGAAACAGTGGGAGTGAGATAGAATTGAACGAGGTTGGAGAACCTAGCTCAAACACCATTTCAGAGCCCGAGTTTGTTCAGGTACCTGACACACAAATTCCAAATTTACGTAGGTCTAGCAGAGTATCTCACCCTCCTGAAAGATATGTGGGACATATCAGTGGAGATGACTCTCAGGATGTTGATCCTCAGACCTACGAGGAGGCTATTATGAGTATAGACTCCGGGAAGTGGCAAAAAGCCATGAATTCTGAGATGGATTCCATGTACTCTAACAATGTTTAGAACCTTGTTGATGCACCTGAGGGTATTATACCTATTGGCTGCAAATGGATCTTCAAGAAGAAGATCGGAGTGGATGGAAAGGTAGAGACCTATAAAACATGGCTGGTAGCTAAAGGATATCGTCAAAGATAAGGAGTTGACTATGACAAAACCTTTTCACCTGTAGCCATGCTTAAGTCCATTAGAATTATTTTGGCCATTGCAGCACACTATGACTATGAGATCTGGAAGATGGATGTGAAAACAACATTCCTCATTGGTAACCTCCAGGAAGAGATATATATCATACAACCAGAGGGATTCGTATCCAAAGAGAGTCCAGATAAAGTGTGCAGGTTGCTTAGATCTATTTATGCATTGAAGCAAGCTTCCCGAAGTTGGAACACATGATTTGATGAGGTGATCAGATCTTATGACTTTGTTAAGAATGAAGATGAGCCTAGTGTATACAGGAAGGTAAGTGGAAGTGCTATCACCTTCTTGGTGCTATATGTGGATGACATCCTAATCATTGGGAAAGATGTAGAAATGCCCTCCACAATAAAAGCTTGGCTATCTAAAAACTTCTCCATGAAAGACTTAGGGGATGCATCCTATATTTTGGGGATCCGGATCTATAGAGATAGATCCAAAAGGATGCTTGGCTTGTCCCAGTCAAGGTACATAGACTCCATTGTCAAAAGGTTTGGCATGGAAAATTTCAAGAGAGGTCTCATACCGATAAGACATGGAATATCACTTTCTAGGAGTATGTCCCCAAAGACTCCTGAAGAAAGGACAGACATGGATAAGATACCTTATGCCTCAGCGATAGGATCTATCATGTATGTGATGCTATGTACTAGACCTGATATAGCACATGCTTTGAGTGTCATGAGCAGTATCAGGCAGATCCAAGTTTAGAACATTGGAAGGCAATAAAGTGTATCCTTAAGTACTTGAGAAGGACTAAGGATCTTTTACTAATATATGGAGGAGGTAGCCTCCAGGTTGAGGGCTACACAGACTCAAGTTTTCAGTCTGACATTGATGATAGCAAGTCAAATTCAGGGTATATTTTCACCATGAATGGAGGAGCAGTAAACTAGAAGAGTTCCAAGCAAGATACTAGTGCTGACTCGACCATAGAGGCGGAATACATTGCTGTAGTAGAAGCAGCAAGACGAAGGGGTGTGGATGAAGAAGTTCATCAAGGATTTGGGAGTCATACCAAGCAGCGTAGAGCTGACTCCCAAATATTGTGACAGCGACAGAGCGATAACTCTAGCAAGGGAACCTAGGATTCATCAGAATTGTTCTGAGGAGGTTCCATCTGATTAGAGCGATCATGACCCGAAAAGATATAGCAATGGAAATAGTTCTATCCGAAGATAACATTACAGATCCACTGACGAAGCCATTGGCTCAGATTATATTTGAGCATCACAGGGGTCTTATGGGGATCAAACACATAGGTGATTGGCTTTTGGTCAAGTGGGAGATTACTGGTTACAAGTGCCCTACAAGCCAATCACGTGAGTGATGGCACGTGTGACATGTTGTGTGATCTTTTTGCTTATGATTAATATTGGCATATTCTCACATTATATTATTTGTTACAGATATATTATGATGTCCTTAGTTCTGTGCAATGGGAATCGGATCGTGATGAGATCACGATAATGAGATCGATCACCTTTAAACACAAATCCTAAATAATCTCGATTATAGGTTACTCAAGATGGACATTGAGATAATCGGATAGATCAGTGTACTATATACCCGTCCATATGATGGAGGCGACTGGTCTCATAGCCACTTGTGTGGAGACATTAAGGATATAGTACAGGTGCTCAATGGAGAATGAGTTCACTGATTGATCCGCTTATAGAATGTTGTATGGTTAATGATACATAATGTCAGACAACGATTCCATAGTCCCAATTGTGTATCTGGTCCTTAGACTTGGGACACCAAGGATGCCTTGTATGAGTACTCCTTTCTTTGACGCCAGACTTACAGGTTTGGAACTCTAAATTTGGTACAGCTGGTTATCGGGATTGGTAGCCAACCTTACGAAGGCAATTGAGTGTCAATAGAGGATCATCCACTCTCGGTATCACGAGAGGAATATCTCATATGTGCTTACTTAGACAAATCCATGGCCAGGGTCATTCGGATTGAGAGAGAAGGAGTTCTCCGGTAGAATCTGATTAGAGCAAGACAAACTGATTCTGTATGTGACCTAACAGTACCATATCCAATATACGGTCTCTGGGATATTATTTGGATGAGGGATTATAGATACATGGTAACTGTAAACAGACAGATCCGATGGATTTGATCCCCCCTGTAACGTCTGGGGACTATGGCTTAGTGGCCTAGTACGTCCATAGTCAATGAGTCGAGTGAATTATTATGGGGATAATAATTCACTATATCAGAAGGAGTTCTAATGGGAGTGACTAACGGCCAGCTCGGTATCGGGCCTAGAGGGTCACACACATATGGTGGATGCTTCAGCGAATGGAGGATTAGATGAAGATCCAATTAGCCCCTATTCTCATTAGATGAGACCCTATGTTGATGAGCTCCTTGATTAAGGCCCAATTATAGGCCTAAGGAGATTATTGGATAGAGATCCAATAATGTAACGTTAGTAGGTTATTGGATGGAGATCCAATACCCACTAAGGAAGGAGCCCTAGGGTTTTGGTGGCTCTCTATAAATAGGAGGGGAGACTCAGGGTTGATAGGCTACAACTTTAGCCACCACCTCCTATTCTCCTCCCTCCCTCTGCGCAAGAGTTGTGAGATCAGATTGGAGGAGTTTTACTGCAGAGATCCATCGTGTGGATACCGCTAGAGAGGAGGATGCTTGACCTCCTTCATCTTCTCTATCTGGATCTAGAATATAGGGATATATGATCTCCCTAGGTAAAATCAATCTCTCACACATCGCGGTTTATCAATTTTTGTATTTTTCTCGCGACCCCAATCTTTTGCACGATGATTTGATCTATGTGGGAAACTGATTTTGTTTTGATTTCCGCTGCGCATGTGATGCACCCGCTGTAGGTTTCCCAACAAATTTCGCATGCGAAATGATATTTTCGCTACTGCAAGACCCTGGATGCATCTATGGTGGAAATTGCTATGATACACCTTGAAGGAGATATGATCCAGTGGTATGACTAGTTCGAACACACTCACGGAGTCCCCACATGGAGGTAATTTAAAAGCGGGCTGCTAATCCACTTTGGACCATTATAATACGAGAACATCGACGACCAACTTGCAAAGATCCGCCAAACCTCCACCATCAAAGATTACCAAACCAGGTTTGAATGTCTATCAAATCAAACTAGAGATTGGTTTGAAAAATAATTGTTAGGGACATTCATCAAATGGTTGAAGCTAAAGTGCGGCAACCCTACACACTGATGGTGGCCATTTCATTTGCGTAGCTTCAAGAGGAGCGACTGAACAATAACGCCCAGAGGACTAAGATCACCACTCAACCAGTAGCCCCTAAGACTTCAACCCCCTCCTCCCAGCCAAAATAGTTGACTCGAGAAGAACTTCGTGAACGATCTGTGAAGGGATTATGTTGGCACTATGACGAGCCATGGAGCTGTGACTACCATTGCAAAAAGAGAAGACTTCTGATGATCGAACCAATTGAAGAACTAGAACCTGAAGATGTTGATCTCGAGTCTGACGAGGAGGATACGGAGGATGAACTGTAGCCATCCGCAACATAGTACATGCTTTAGCTGACTAAGCGAACCTGTAGACCATAATGATTGATGGGTTCCTCAAGCATCAGCACGTCACCATCCTCATCGACATGGGAGCACGAATAACTTCATGGATAGCAAGGTGGCTGCCAGATTGATGCTCTGGATTGAAGACTATAGTAGGTTCAATGTAAAAGTTGCAAATAGCCGAATCCTCAATTGCAACCGAAAGTGCCTATGGGTGAAACTAGTTTTGTAGGGCCAAGAGATTACTGCTGACTTCCTCCTGCCACTTAATGATTATGAAGCAGTGCTCAGCATCAAATGACTATCCACATTAGGTGTTGTTTCCTGGAATTTTTTTTAAACTAATCATGAAATTTTCAGTCAAGGGAAATAGGTGATCCTACGATGAAAATGCGGAAGTGAAGTATCGACGGTTTCTACGCAACACATAGAGAGGGTGTTGCACAAATTGCACATCAGCTTCCTAATATAACTTCGAGGACTATAGATGAAGGAACCAATGATGAATGAAGATCCAAACCTTCCTTCGCTACTTGCTGAATTTTCAAACATCTTCATCGAACCAAAAATTCTACCACCTACTCGGCTGTATGACCACCGCATATCGATCTTGTCGGGGAAACCACCAGCAAATGTTCGGCCATATCGATATCCTCACCTTCAGAAGACTGAGATTGAGAATATTGTCCAAGAGATGTTGGAGACAGGGATCATTTGATCGAGTGTTAGCCCCTACTCTTCACTAGTGCTTCTCGTATGGAAGAAAGACGGAACATGGTGGATGCACATGGACTACCAAGCCCTCAACAGCATTATTGTCAAAGAGAAGTATCTTATCCCAGTCGTAGAAAAATTGCTCGACGAGTTGAGGTGAGCATCAATCTTTACAAAACTAGATCTATAGTTCAGGTACCATCAAATTTGGATGTACGAAGAAGACATACAAAAGACTGCCTTCCAAACACATAACGAACACTATGAATTTCTAGTAATGCCCTTCGGCCTCACCAACATTCCCTCCATTTTCAAAGTTTGATGAATGATATTTTTCAGGTTTAACTTTGTAAGTTTATGCTGGTCTTCTTCGACGACATTCTTGTTAGGATCAAGAATTTCACTTCGATTTAAATACTCACTCAATAAAAACTATAGGAAATACGTTTAAGCATAAAGATACGTTTAAGCATAGAGATGCATTTAAGCGTAGAGATACATTTAAGCATAGAGATATTTGTATGAATGCAAGTAAAGGTAGTTGACAATTAAGCAATGAACATAAAGAGCGAAGAAGATAATGCAAACCGATTTTATAGTGGTTCAGTCCCCTTGACCTACGCCCACTCCTGATTCCTCTTTACTTGAGGCCACTGATTTCCACTCCTAATTTTTTTCAATGGGCAAAGATTAAGCACCCCTCTTATAGCTTTATTCTCCTTTTATATGTTCAGGAGATAACCTTTACAATTCTCTCAGCTCTCCCTTAAACAAAAACTACACAAGAAGAAATGAGTGATGCTCTCAAGGGATTACAATAGTGTTTTCACAAGTTTTTCGCTCTTGATTCTTGCTCATTCACCAGCAAGAAAGAGTGGGGTATTTATAGGCCCCAAATGGCTTTAGAAATGGAGCCAAAAATCAATTTTTATGTGTTTTTGATGTGTTAGTCTCGAAGACTGCATACTAGGTGGTTCAGTCGTCTGATAGTCTGGGAGACCATGTTTGGGCGGTTCAACTGCCAAGTCTGGGCCGTTCAACTGCCTGACACACCTTTGAAGACTGTGTCATTTTGGAGACAGTATCTTCGAAGATCGTGTCTCATCTGACCTTGGGTTACTGAAATAACATTTATAATAAGTCCAAATCAACCCCAATTAAGGCCTCATGGCCTCTTAATTGAGTTAGTAAAAATTAACTCTCATTATGATGCTAACTACAACTCTCAACACACAATCTTCGTTGTCTAATCGTCTCTCGGTGAATTCCCGGCATCCTTTCGGTGAACCCCCGACGAGCTCCCGATTTCCTTCGATGAACTCCCAACGAACTCCTAGCATTCTTCCAGCGAACTCCCTACGAGCTCCCGACAACATGTCGGCGAACTCTCGATGAACTTCCTAGCAAACTTCTAGTGAGTTCTCGACGAGCTCCCGATTTCCTTCGACGAACTCCCAATGAACTTCCAGCATTCTTCTGGCGAACACCTGGCGAGCTCCCGACGACCTGTCGGTGAACTCCCGACGAACTTCCCAGCAAACTTCTGGGGAGTTCTCGTCGAGCTTCCGACAATATCGTCCAAACCTCGGCCAACCTCCGGTGAACTCTCGGCGAGCTCCCATTGCGTCGTCCAAACCTCGGCCCACTTGACTCCAGCCCAGCATCTGATTGTACTGCCCTTTACTATCGTAGTTAATCCTGCATTATTTTCTTTAACACATAAGTTATATCATAAAATCCATCAATTGATTTCATCATCAAAATCCAAGATTCAACAATCTCCCCCTTTTGACGATGACAACCAATTAATGACAGAGTTAACCTTAACTCCTCCTATGTATGTATATGCTATAGGATAAATACAACAAACTTGAATTCAAAATAACCCATCACTTTTGAATTCAAGTATAGTATTTTCATAATTGAACCATTCATGATACCATACATTATAAAATTTTTAACGCATTCATTTTCTTAGTATCACATAAAAATTTTAATCATTATATTCACAATATAATCATGTCATCAATTATGATACAACATTCATTTCAACTATTTCAAAGATGTCAAAATATCTCTCTTATGTCATCAATTATGTCATTTCTCTCCCTTTGTCATCAACAAAAAGGAGAAATGCTCAATTCATATTTGAATATTTATCATAAATATCTATCATTTAAATATTTATTATTTTTGAATATTTATCAAAAGTATTCAAATATACCATTTATCATTTATCATCAATATAACTATCTCTCCCCCTTTTGTCATAAAAAGGTGAAATGTTCAACATAACTTTTCTAAACAATTATTCAAAACAAATGTTCATTATATAATAAAATTTTAAATACAACATTCATCGTATGTCATCAATCATGTTGTTTCTCCTTGTTATCAAAAAGGAGAAATATTCACCATACATTTGAATATTAAATGTTCAATACATATGTCAACATATTTATCATAAATATTCATTACACAGAAAGAAATATAGTCAATTCTCCCCCTTAGTAAAAAAAATAGAGTTTACTCCATTTCATATCAAATTGTTTTCTTTCCTTTTATAAATAAAATAGAAGAAGAAGAAAGGGAGGGGGGGGTGTCAAAGATCTAAAAATCAAGTATCACAAAACAAAATAAATTATTAAGAGGGGGGATACATTTGAAAATATTAATGAATCCAAGAATCAAAATATTGAAAGAGACCTCATGAGTTTTATCACAAGAGAATTTTAACTTGCATTTTTTTTGTAAATGTCAACAAGAAAGAATCAAGTGAAACCATTTCAAAGGATAGCTCAAAAAGTTGAGAAATCTGAAAAAATATAAGAGCTACTCATATCATCACATGTAAATATCAAAAAATCCTCAAAATCATTATAGCAAATCATACATTTAGAAGGTTTTTCATATCTAATTTTTTTCAAGCAAATTGTTCCTCTTTTAATGAATTTATTGAAAGATAGCAATTTTATATCCCCCTTAGTCATTGTAAATAATGAAAATGAGTCCTAGGAGAGTAAATAATCTTGATTTGTTCTAGGTAAATCTTAATACATATAATTCATTCAAATAATTCTTCTTAATAAAATGGAATAATGATCTTGATTAAAAATCTCAAATTATGGTTGTTAAGATCATAAATCTCTTTTTTTATTAAAAAAAGAAATCATAGAGGTTAAAGATAATTTTCATAAAGGATAAGTTAAGTGAAGAAGTCATCTAGAAGTTTAAAGAAAATCATTCATTTTTCAACTCATCATAAATTTAAGAAATATTAATTTGGTGATATACCATACATGAATATAAGGAAGTCATAAATGAATCATATTATGAAGGATATTAATATCAAATCATGAATACCAAAAGACATAATTTAATTTGACAAATTTCTTTTTAGGTCACAAACAAATTTTATGAGATCAAATAATAAGAAGGATCTTGTTTCATATAGATAGTTTTCTTTAATGAAACAAAAAATCCTAGTGAACAATCTTGATTTATATAAAGTTCTCAAATTATGATTTTCAAGATGTCAAAATCATGATAAGACCCTTTTTATGGTACGTTGGATAGGAGAAAAGAAAAAAAAGATTTATATATAGAAAATTTCAAGTTATCAAGATCATAGTTCTTAATGAAAATATAAGGTTATGAGATCATAAATCTCCTATTTGGTAAAAAGAAAATTATAGAAGTAAAAAAAATGATTCCCATATAAGATGCCTCAAGTCAAAAATCATGAGAATGTTCATGATTTGGTCGAAAAATATCTTGTTGAAATTTCAATTATCAAAATCACTTTTGTAGTTTAAGAGATTCAACAATAATCATAACACTTTATCTCTTACCAAAAAGTTGATTAAGAAATTTTCAAAGAAAAACTTTTCCTTTTTTTAGTTATTTCAATCCATGTGATTTGTTTTATACAAAAATTCCTTCACCTTTTATGTCAAATCCTTGCATTGATTGTTATTTAAATTCTAGTTTCATCTAAAAGGAAATCATCAAGATCATTAAAATATGTAAAATATTTTTAACCTTTTAAAACTGAAAATCAAGTATCATTTCCAAAAGAAATCAGAAAACATTTTCAAACAAAAACTTCTATTTATTCCAATTCCAATTATTTTTAGAGTGAGTTACCATGCTCATTTCATTCTCATTAAATGTATTTTTAATTTTCAAAAATACTAGACAATGAAGCATTATTTTTATTTTCTTTTTTATAATATTTTATGCTCATATTATATCATTCAATAATAACCATTTAATCATACAACCCATATTTCAAGTTACTTCTTCAACATTATCAAGGCCATTACAATAACACATCAAAATAATAAAACAACTTCAAAGTAAAAATTCAACCAATCTCAATTCCAACATGTAAATGAGACTAACTCTTTACACATAGTGCAAGGAGTTGATAAACTCATTTCAAAAAAATTTATTTATTTCAAGTCTATCTAATATAACATTCAAATCAATCATTAAATGTGTTTTAAAAGATCATGATTTATTTAGAAAGATCTTTCGTCATAACCATGATTAAAAAAAAAGAAAAAACTTTGGAATCATATAAAAAGGTTTTTGTTTGGATAAATATCTTTGGGAGTCAAGAGGGTTGTTTTATATATATAATACCTTTCAAATCATAGAAACTAATATATCATCAATAAAAATCTATTTTCATAAATTTTAACATCAAATATTTTTCATTAACAATAACTAAGATTCCTTAGTTCTAGTTCATTTTCATACTAGTATGCTCTAACTTTGCATTATCAATTAAGGTTATGATAAGATAAATCAAATGAGTAAATCACTTTTAAGTGGAGTCATTACTATAAGATATTCTTCAACCAAAATCCAATGATTTTTTTATATTTTAAGATTCTATCATGTTATCAAGAAAATTTTCCTTTAAAGAAAGATGATTTTGTATATGACTTTCAAGTTCAAATTCAATATTTGGTCATTTAATCTCAAGATAATATACACAAATTTAAGCACACAAATCAATACATTAATCATCATCAAAATCATTCTTTCATAAATCTGAATTTAGATAAAGTTTCTAATTCTTTTAGCATAGCAAAGTTAGAACGATCAAGATTAATGAGTTATTCAAAGATTCATTAATAATGATTTTATTTCAATTTTTTATTACTTAGGCTAATGAGGTTTAAAAGAGTATTAGATCTCAAGTTATATGCCTTGAGCATCTATTTTCAAAACATTACTTAGTGCTCCTAGCCTTGTTATGAGACAAATTTATAATATGGGAGGTTTTAGTTTAGGTAACCATTTTACGTTGGGTCCCTCATGAAACACTCTACCTAATTTTACTAATAGCATCGAGTTGTTTATAGTTCCTTTAGGAACCCAAATTAATTTATGTAGACTATGCTTTTTAAATGACCATTTATTAGCATAGTATCCAATTCTTCCACAAAAATTATATTTCTTTCTAGATGAAACATATACCGTAGGTCCTTTAATGAAGATGGTTGGCTTTTGTTGAGTGTTACCAACAAAGCATATACTATTTCTTCTATTAATATGATCCTTATTCGCAAGGATTATATTAAGGGATTTATTCCTTATTTCAAAATTTTCTAACATTTGTTTAAGCATGATATTTTCCTTTTTAACATCATCTAGCATTTCATGTTTAGAGCAAAAATTGTGTGATGGTAAAGCATCATGCAAGGTTTCATGTTTGGTGCATGTATTGTGTGATGCTGCTACTTCATGCATTTCATCAAGTTTACTAACTAATGATGCATGCTCTTCCTTAAGTAATTTATAGGATTTGCTAATCTTTCTAAATTTATCATAAAGCTTATGTGAAGAAAGTAATAACTCATTAAAAGTAAAAGAGCTTTTGGGAGGGTTACTTAACTCATCGTGGTTGGCCACGAGCGCGTGATCTTCCACTT